>JAAMPD010000021.1:0-136107 GCA_025266255.1 Trissolcus basalis
TTCTAGATTNTAACAAAGTATCCACAAATACTTGATCGCACCTGATTTGTTTAATCAATGATCACGTATTTGTGAATTATTATTTTCTTTTTTCTTCTTGAATACATATTTTTATTTATATGAAATGTGAAAAAGTTATTCTAAAATTTAGTTTTTGTCTTTTGTGTTTAATTTTTATTATTATATCATCTATGATTGAAGTTACCCTTTACCGGTAAAGTTGATATCTGGAATCTCTTGAGAAAAAAATCAGAACTCAATTTTTACCAACTGATGATAGAGTCGAAATATTACCTGCGAAAAATTTGCAAAATTAGAAGTGGATAAAAAATATGTTATTTATTAAAAAGGTATTAGCAACATTTAATTGAATAAGTCATAAAAATGTTAAATTATTATAATTGAATAAATCGCAAATTAATTACTTAATTAAAGGTACTCAAAAAACAAAGTTCAGTGAAATGAAATTAACAATAAATAAATTGACCACTGAAAAGCAAAATGAATGAATACAATTCACGGTATCAACTTTGCAAATTGAGAAAGGCAAATGAAAAAAAAAACAAACAATCAGAAGGCCTGGGACACTGGTCGAACTTGAAACAACACTAATTGAAAAAATTAAAAAAATAATAATTTTAAGCTCGTGCTTTATTACTCAATACGCTTATTCGTCACACCGGTGCTGTACTTTATGCTCAGGTCATCAAAGCTACCCCAAGGCTTCACTCTCAGACTGACCGAGACTCCTGACGACGTCAAATTGATTTGCACATCAATCAATGTGCACTGTAATCTCGCACGCATTGAAATTAATTTTGAGAAGTTGAATACTTTTGAGAAAGTAATACAATTTTCGAAAATTCTAAAATTTCAAGAAATCCTAGAAATTTGACAGATTTTTAAATTTTAAGAAATTCCAAAATTCTAAGATTCCAATAATTATGAGATTTGAGAATTTCAAGACACACAGAATTTTTGAAAGATTACAATAATTAAAGAAATTTGAGAAAATAATTTGAGGGTATACGACACGTCACGACATGTTACGACGGTTCGTAACATCGTCGTACCTATTTCCGCTAGGGAAGCACTCTTTTACTTTATCGGTAAGGAAGATGTGCTGATGGCAACGTGGTTGGTTGATGGTATCGTTCTTACCATCAAAAGTGGTAATACTGATTATAAAGTAGAATTTTTCTGTCAATAAACCAATATAACCATTAGTTATTACAGGAGATTTCGAATTCGTGAAATTAAGTTTAAAATTATAACTTCCAGTCTGTTTCAATATTTTAACTAATTTCTTCAAACTAAATTTTGTCTTAAATATCATTTCTTCGAAAAATATTTATTTACTTCATTTGTAACTTACGATACAATTAGTGAAAATTACTATTTGCGTTGTTCTTATTACAATAAAAAAATTTAAGATTCAAATTGTACGACATCGGTTTCTCAGTATATTGAAAAACTAATTTGAATTTTACACATTTTTTATATTTTGTATTTAACATTTACACAAAACTTTTGTAACTTTCAATTATGATAAATTTTGTTACAAATGAATTAAGCATATGTTAAAAACCAGTTTTGTAAAAATATTATATACCTTTTTTTGGTCGCAACAGAAATTCGGTGACGTAAATGATTCGTATTATACAATTCTTTCGATTAATATTTGATATTTGCACATTTGGCATGCAAATAAGTGTAGCCGTAATACAAGCCACGCATTCATCTTTGAAAAATTGAAATGACAATAACTCAAGGTGAAGTCCTCATCAAATTCCGGACACCAAAGGAAAAAAAACCATTTCAATTAATAAGGAATCTGATATTCATCGTTTTCTTCTCACCAAATTAACCCAAATCATGCAACGGTGATTTATCCTCCAAATCATCTTCTCTCGGCGAGGTTCGTTTGAATCGCATTTTATAGAAACACAACAAATCATCTTTGACCTGTTCATTAGTCAAAATCATTTTTTCGAGAAATGTGCGAAGGCGGCTCGACTAAATTTGGGCATTATCCCCAAAGATTTATGCATCATCGCGCGGAAACATTCAAAATTTTTTTGATTTATGACTGATAAACAATCATTTTCATAATCGGAATTTTGTTATCACGTTTTTACATAAACTTAAACCTAGTCAATTAATTTGAAAAGATGAAAAAAGTGGTTTCCACACCTCGTTTCATATTTTCACACTTCTGAGGGAAACATTTTCGCCTCATTTATCAGTGATGAAATTTTGACACATTGGAATTTTTGAGTAAGAAAAAAATTGTTTAGTCATGTCTAAATTTTCTTCCATGCAGCGTTAAAAAATCAGAGAATCGCGGAATCTTATCAGTTTAATCGCAACGCAAAATCAACTTTGTCCTGTAAGCAGTATGGAACCTGAGGTACCACTGAGATAACGATAACGCTGAGTTTGCCAAAGATACCAGATTATATTAAAAGTGATAACGCCAGACATGTGAAACTCCTCACTCCTTGTGACACACGGAGAAAAATAAGATACAATTTTTACGGAACATTTAGTGAGCACGTTTGATAAAAATATATAGTAAAATTTAATACATCATTTTTCTCCGTGCATGCGAAACTCCTCCTCCTTTATTCAACATCAAAATTTTATAGCGGAAGTTTGGCAGTAAACAAAAAGTAATTTTTGTTGGCAAAATCTCGAATCCAATAGTTTTTTTTTTGAAAGTGCATTTTATTGAAATAAAAATATATGTTTGAAATTCCAACTGAATAAGACTAACAAAAGAGCAGACGACGAGTTGGGTAAAATGATAGGTCTGGGTTTATCTCGATCTCAACAACCACGCTCCAGAATTTTAAATTAGCTCTTTCTTTGATGCTTCGATCACAATACCGTGTTTTATTATGATTACCTTTTTTTCTACTTCTAAATTACATAATTCGCGCCAGATCCATTTGTGTCTAGGGAAAATATTTAGAACCGTTTAAAAGCAATTTGATCAGACAGCAGGTATTTTAATAGTCGTAGATTAACTATCTAAAACAAATATTTAGACATTAACATATTTCATGGATACATTTATTTGACGCGACGTGTAATCCGGAAACTATTGTAATCGATTAATGAACTTGATCCAACTATTTTTTGACTATCTCTAAATGTTGAAAACATTTAAAAAATAACATAATCAGAGTTAATTTTACTGAATACATTTCTTGCAAAAGAAATTTCAAAATTGTAAAATATTTGTTACAGAATGTTGAATATTTGTATTGAATGTTGCTATCAGAGAAAAGTGGAGAAAATTGAATTAAAAGTGACACCTTGAAAAACGATAGAATTCATTCACTACGCAAAGAATCATCGCTTGGAATTGCCGATGATAAGTCTTAATCAGAAGCCACGGTGTATCATCGTAAATACATTTCTTTTCGTTACACACATGTTCCCTGTTCGATTCATCGAATCATGTGACACGCAAATAAATCAATTATAATATGACATACAATTTATTTGTCACGTTCGATAGAGAAAAAATGTTTTTGTCTCCTCATCAAGACCTCAAGGAAACATTCCAAACATCAAGAATATAATATAAAAATGACATATCGATTGGAATTGAACGAATCTTTAATATGGAATTTAAAATTTACGACTGAATCGTCAAGAATTTTCATAACAAATTCCTTCACAAGTTATGTAAAGCAATTTACTCGACTTTTCCATTTATTTCGTAATTATAATTCAATCCAAGTGATTACGACAAATAGTCAATACGTTTATTTAAGATTATAACAAAAAATGATTAATTTCGTGCTTTGTTTTGATTTGTGTTTATTCACGAAACCAAAATTCCAATGCGTTTATTTTGTTCTTTTGTGTTACGTCTACAATTTGTATTTTATATTTTGTTTATTTTTCTTTTTCTATTACCATATTGTACTGTTGTTTATGTTTATTTCGGTTTTGTGTGTTGTTTGTCAAATATGTTTGTTTTTTCATCCGGCCATCATTTGAAGTTATTAAGATCTTTATTTAAGACCATAAAAAGTCGTTTAGAACCATGAAATCTGGTGGTAAAAACCCCCCATCTGGCAACAACGCTGGTCCTCCGCAGAACGTGCGCAGACGATCACGCAACCGGTTTGCGCAGGTCCCCGTAAAAAGCGCGATTCCGTCGGTCTTCGGATAACGCGCGGCTCTCGGTTCTTTTAGTAAACGTTCGACCACGGTTGTTCCGCTGCCACCTATCCATCCTCTCGCGCGACACCTTGGCTCAGTTCGACGCTAGTTTCCGGGCACGCGATTCGCTCCTCTCGTATCGCAAAAATCATCCGGAGGATATTTGAGTGCAGTTCCAGTGGTTCTTTGAGTGTTGGAAAAATTTTACCCGCTTAATAAAATGCCGCGAGCAAAATTGGTGCTCGGCTTTTGTGTGATCTTGTTCTTTGCACAAGGTGAGTCATTTTGTAAACTCTCAAACTGTGATAACAATTTTCGGCTTCTTGACCGAATTCAACATCCATACATGCTTTTCAGCCTGACACAAAAATTTTTTCAATTAAATCAACCGTACCTCTAATAATAAATTGGAACAACATTTTTTCAAAACTTTTAAACCCACAAAATTAAGTTAAACGTACCCCCAATACGCTTATAGTGTACATATTTGTGTTAAGTTTGTTTCAAAATTTATTCTAATTTTGGATAATTATTAAATTATTATTAAACACAAATAGGTACAGTATAACCGTATTCGGCACATTTACCTTAGTTTTCATTCAAAAATATTTAATTTTGTTAATTAAAAAAGTAGTTTGTTCAAATTCGAGTAAGTATGAATCAACAGATAAAAATATGGAAACGAATGTTTTTAAAAAAATTTGCACAATTTGTTTACCCAAATAGCAACTATAAATAATAACTATGAATGATAAATTGTAAACAATAATATTTGTTTGTTTTAATTTGAATGCGTGTATAACCTGACTGGACTAGACTCGAATCAGAAACCATTTTGATAAATGGGTTTTAGATTTTTCTATCATGGATATGAGAAAGTTCAAAATAAGAAGGTGAAGAAGATCATGAAAGTGGGTGCGACTCGTGGGTGGTCTCGTAGATTTTGAATGCACGCATTGATATCACTGCAACAATGCGACATAAAGAAATGCGCGACTCAAGTTCGGTGGACGCGACGCGCGCTTCAATTGCATCCTCAGATTTGATTCTAAATACTGTTTTTGTCTGATGGCGTATGCTAATCTCGCTAGGGACCACGCCTTTTTTCGCACCGGCTATTGATGCTTTTATTACTTTGTCGATTCCATCAATGCACTACGCTGCAAACAAGGTTTCACCACGAATTCGCGATTAGCTGCTAACCAATCAAGTTAATTGCATATAGAAAACTAGCCGAGGTGTTAATTCGCAGTTTATAAGAGGAAATTTTTTACTAACAAGTTTCCGTTTGGATGAACAATTAGATAGTTCGACAAGTCACTGGAAAGTTGATGGAAACATTCTTTTTTTTTAACCCATTTTTCAATTTATGTTTCAACTCGTTTCATGTATTTGTTAATTTTGCGATGTGATTTTTTTAGGTCAGGAACAAATGAAAATTTTTTTTTTTTTTTTTTGGTAAATCACTGCAGAAAAATCGATGTTGATCTGGTGATAATCAATTTTATGGTTTTTTATTGGCAAGAAAAACATTGAAAGGGGCTTCCTACATGGGAATCCACTTATGAAATTGAACCGAGCCCATACAAGTCCCTGGTGCGAATGTACAAGAACCCGTATGCATGTCCTCGCAAGTTCCCGCGGGAATTTACGCGGATACTACACTCCTTCGCATTCCGTCATATTTTTTATGCCTCTCAATCGTCCAATTTAAAGCCTGTAAAACTCAACTCCATCGATCCCCTTTTATTATTATGCAAGCAACGAAATTTAAATTTGACGTTTTTCAATTTGCAAAATACACAAACAAACAAAAAAATTTTGTTCCACTGCTTTGTTTTTGTAGTATTTTTTATAAAATAAAACTAATTGGTTCGTTTGAGATTTGTTTCATGTAGAAAATGAAAAACGATGTCAAATTTATTGACATACAATTAACTTTTGAGTATAAGTTTTGTGTCACAGTATCCGCCAATCGAGTTGAAAAGGCCTCAAGAGAAATGACAAGTTAACAAGCTTTTCAGCGTGCGATTAAATTTTTTCCCTTGATTCGGTAAATAATGACGTGGTGCACGTACGACTACTTGATCCGCAGGCTCGCGCGATACAAGTCAAATTGAATGTTGCGATAAATTCAGAGCCGCAACCGTGGAATTACCCCGCGCTGGGAATCACGCTAAATTGTTTGTAATCGATCGTGTTATGTGTACCTGTCAAACGCTCAATTGAACACGAATCATACACTCGGACGTTGTCAGTGAAATTTCTGCGACACCGCAGGGGCAGTTTCGCAGGACTTTCGCGATTGTGAATGCCAAGAATGTGCTCACGTTGCTGCTGACGTCATGCATAATGCGAAACAGCTCGCATTTTATTGACCAATTGAAACTAATTGACGGAATTTTGAACATTTTTGGCCACTTTCGAACAGAATGTGCAAATTTCAATTATTCTCATTTATATTTTAAAACAACAACAAAAACAAACATTGTCAACAGCAAAACAAAATTAGATACCAAATGATCACATCTCACCTTTTCCGAGTCCCTTGCTTTTGAAGAAAATAAAATAATAGCAAAGAAAATAAAACTTGAAAAGTAAAAAAAAAGGTGGATACATTCCACTAATAACTCCATCAAAATTAGCATATACCAAAAATAAAAACTAAAAATCCGTCGGGATATCGCGACTGAGATCTTGAAAGTAGATCATGCTCCAGGTGTAGGGCGGAAAAAAGTGACGAGGAGAAAAAAAAGAAGATGCCCGGACCACCCGCATGATGAGAATTTTTGACGTTCCTTTTGGACAACGTTGACTTGTTCAGTATACCGACTTATTACCAAAATTAATAACGTTTAATTTGTATCAATCTAATTTAACTATCAATCACACTTGGTTCAATTACAAACTTTTTTCCATCGGATGGTAAAAAAAATCTGACTCTGAGATCATATCAAGGTCAGAGCTGAAGCTGAATGAACTTTGATATCGAAGAGGGTGTCCCTTCTGTAAGCGAGATTTTACCCGATCAAGCTAGCTGCACCTTTAGCTGATTAATGTATGAATGAAGTTTGTGATTCGAATATAATCCTGTGCAGCGTAACTGAAAAGTCAAGTAGACATATAGTCGACCTACTTATCGCTGTTTAAAATAGTTTCGTCGAGTGTGTATAACCGAGACATAATCAAGTTCAACGAGTCGCTGTGAAAAACAATATCCGTGTTGATAAAAATAGAAAAAACAAAACAACAAAATGTAAGGAGTGAAAATTTATTTGAAAAAAATTAATTTTAAATACACTTTTTTGATCATTGCACCCAAATCTAGCCTTTTTATTTGGTTAAACTATTTTAATTAATCTAATCAATTAATCAAACAAGAGTCATTGGATTGCTAAATAGAATCTTATTGAAAAAATAAAATAATAATAAAAGTTTGAGAATTTGATAACGCCGAGTGACTTTTTCCTTTAGCGATAAAAATCATGGCTCAAGTTGTGTGCGTGGCGCGCGTTTTCGTGACAGACAGAAGATCGCGTTGCCACGCGATTTATTAATAACACGTAATGGAGCGCGCCGGCCGGGTACATTGAACGTCGACAGTCATAGACCAGTCGGAAGAGAGCGGTCCAACTATGTTCTCGTAATTGGCGCACTGAATTCAATGACGGTCTATTAAAAGATCAATTGCTCATCCGCGGTCATTTTTATTCGAGCTCCCAAGATCTCTATCGACTTGATCGTGTACTCCACACAATACATAGACAAAACATCTGCCCGCTGCTTTTTTATGATAAATCATCGTCAGCCGACCTGATTCTTATCGGGCTTTAATCATTCTAAATGCCAAAACACGAAAAAAAAAAATATCATGCCCTGATCTTTAAATTCTCATTTTTCAAAAAAGTTCACACAAGAAGTCGATTGAATTTTTTGTAATTACACTTTTGTTGTTTTTGATTTGAAATTTTGTTGAATCTACTTTAGGTTTTATTTTGTAAAAAAGGTAACTGACCTGTCAGTTTTTTAGAGGAATTTGTGTTTTATTTCCATTAAATATATATGAGGTGTTTTCTAGTCCGCGAAAAAAAAAATTCGGATGGTCCAGGCACAAGGGCTGATTTTTTTTTCTCTCTTTTCACAAAAGCCTATTTGGATTAGACTTTTTGCCGGAGACAGAGAGCCGAAACTGTAACGCCTTAGCACAATGGGAACTAATAAACAATTCTATCTCCTCTGATCTGTCTTCTCTTTTTTCTCGATCTTTTCATATTCTTGTTTGCTTTGAACCTTATTTCAGTGAGTGATACAAAGTATTTTTTTTGTTCCTTATTGCTTACCTTAAATTCCGGATGTAATAAATTCGACGGATTTGTTCTCCTTCTTTCTCTTCCTTGTGTTTGCCAATTTTCGCATCGCAGTTTTTTTATGATTCGCATACCAGGGATTCTATTTTTTCTTCCATTTTATTTTTGAAGTTGAAGCTGGAAAGAAAAAAATCAATAAATGAAATTTGATGAAAGAACAAAATGGATAGAATGAAAAACGAAAAAAATCAGAAAAATGTGCTTATGTAACAGTTATAATGACTTCTTGTCAACGTGAAACAAAAATGGATTCTTATCGGACGAAAACCTTCAAAGTATCGATTGCGGCATATCGAATGTTGCGGAGGGGTTAGACCAAAAGTTGACCCTACATTCAGTTCCCTAATTTTCGACATTATTATTTGTCCTCGGACTTCCTTTTACTTGTCTATTAGTTGAATTAAGTCATGATCATTTTCATGATGTCTTTGTTTACATTTCACATGAAACAAAATCATCCCCTATGTATCAATCATCGATGACAAAAGAAATAAAAAATCTTGATTTGTAAAACGTTACCATGTCGTACTGAGTCATCGAAGAGTAATTTTAATTTTCCAGATTAAATCTTGATAAGAGCACGATCGAAATTATTAATCATCAACGTTGAATTAAAGCAATAAAAACAAATAATTAATTGAATGAATACCAGCAAATATGTAATTTATACGTAAAATTTGAAAATTTGTTTACAAAAAAAGTTTGTATGATAATTTAAAACAAAAAGTAGTGACAAGATCTATTTGATTTATAATATTATCAGTCGTAGGATCTCCCATTGAGAGATGTAAAATGGATGAAAAGAATGAATGAAACAAACATAAATTGCTGGTGAGAACAAAGTCCGAACATTGAAGGTGAGAGACGCGCTCGCGCACCCGCGTGAATTAAAGCTGCACTCGGGACGATTTGCATTTACAATCGCGCAGGCTGCACCAATAAATTCATCCATGAAACAAATAATTTATCGGGCGCAAAGGGCCCGACGACAAAAGCCAGAGGTTCTGAAAAATTGGGTTAAGCGCGTGACATGACTCGGACCTCCTCGGCGCAGTTACGTTCACGGCCTTTGTGTTTACGATCGGGCCCCGAAACAGTCGCCGCATGTCGTCCAGAAAGCATCTGCGCGGTAGCCGGTGCCACTACCTGGTCACCTGGCGTCCCTTCCGCCCCCTCCTCAATCCAGCTACACCCGCTCTCGAATCGCCAAGAAGATTACCAGCACTGTTCTTCTTTTGACGGTTTCTTTCCAGCTTCCCGGAATTTTCTCAATCTTTCTTTCTTTCGTCCTCTTCTTTTTATTTTTTCCTCTTTTTCTTCTTTTTCTTCCAATTCGAATTTTACGTTTTCACCTTTAAATTCAAACTTGGAGCGGAACGCCACAAAGAAGGAAGTGCAATTTGATTGTTTATCATGTCGCATTCAAATTGGGTCTGAATTTGAATAGACTGAAAAGAAGCGTTTCGAAATGGTTATTCCGAAAGAAAAACTCGACCTTTTTTCATAAAAATATAGATCCCTTTATACTCGGTCATCTAAAATATCCAAAGCGATGAATACAGCATTTTCCATCCGGGAAGTTTTCATAAAAATAAATCACCTTATAATAACTCGAAACTTATTCTCAATATCAATGGAACGCAATCCTTTCGAATCGAGGCGTGTAATTAAATCACATGAAACGCAAGCAGAAACACTGATTTCCATTTTGCCTCGTCGACATTTAATCGACAGCGTTGAGATATTTGCAATTAATTGAACGATTAATTTTTTACAACCGCTCAGACGTAGTTGTCATTGGGAATGGAGTCTCCGGGACCGTTACAAACTGCATTCATTATGAGTCGCGCTGGTGTCAACGTCGTTTTCTTAATCGTCGTCGCTTTCTAGGACAATATTGTCTGGGAATTCATTCACAAACACGTTTAACTTTTTCTCTCTCTCTCTCAATCCAAAAACTATTTATTTTCTTTAATTTGTCATCCTTTCTTCGATGGCGAGAACAAAATTTGTCCCAATGAATAATCATAATAATCTTTCCAACATTTTTCGTCCCTAGAAATTTAATCGAACTGGTTTGTGAACCTGGTCAGAAAACCACAAAATCAGATCACAAATTTTCATCCTGTTTATATTGAACTTGTTAGAACAAATAATTTCGTTACTTCTAAACTTTGATAACAGTCAACAAATAATAATTGTAATCAACAAGTTTTCAATTTCACAATAATTTTTCAATTCAATTTTTTTCTCAAAATCTTTTTCCATGAAAGTTTTTAATCAAACTACAAAATTGAAAAAATAACTTTTTTTGTACTGCTCTATCGATTTGAATTATAATTTTTGTAACTTTCACTCTTGCAAGAGGAAATTCGTGATTATACATTGTAAAATAATAATTGCAGTTGTGAATTCTAGTTTGAATGAAACGTTTGCTTCGAACACAATATAGGATATTTGTCGATCAAAGTCTAACAAGTGTTGATCCAAGTTTGTCTCTCGGGGCCTTTGTTAACACTTTGATATTTGTTAATAATATTTCACGTGGCGCTGTAGAAGGTGGGCAGGTTGTCACGGGTTTTGATTGACATGCCGCATTACAGCTGCCAAAGGGCGGAGATCGCTTCCTATCATAGTTTTCTCTTTCGGCGCGGATGTTTCGGTTTCTGCTGCGAGCGCCACGACCTGAATCTGAAATTCATCGGACCGATTTTCAAGAATTGCCGGAGCATCTGTCTGCATGTAATTATAAACATAATAAACACCGACGGCGATATTTCCTCTCTTCGCATTCCCATTTTCGTGTATTATTTTACACTTCAGAGCGCCCCGAAGCTTCGGGGAAAATTATTTCCTTTGTATATATTTCTTCACGTCGGCAAAACTGGTCTGTTATGATTTTCAGTTGAGTTACAAGCTGTTGGCTCTTCGAGTGCGATAATCATTATTCACATCGTATCATTTTTAACGTGACCGAAAGAAAAAAAACACAGCGTGAGTTTGTCGCATAATTTGTAACGACGTTTGAAAATTCTTGTGACACATATATGAGATAATGCAAACTTGAAATGTTTGTACACCGTTTTATCTCCTCGACACGTTCAAACAAATTGAACTTTTTTCCCCGTTTGATGGTCGCATAAATAAGTTTTTTTTGTTGATGATAACACGCTTTTAGTAATCCTGGTGATTCACCAAGTATCGTCAATCATTGTTGAAACAATGTTTAACCCTGTTCAGGAATAATAAGTAGTGTCTTATTTTTAAACTACTGATCAGTCAAGATATTTGTTCTTTTTCAATTCGCAAAATAATTACTTGGCACAAAAATTGGACTCATTTTCCTGATGTAAGAATTTTCTTCTTTGTGAAAGATATCGGTCAGTTTGATGGACTACTTATGATCTCGGATTTGTTGAAACCGAGTACCATGAATCGCAGAAGAAAAAACGTGTTAACATCTGAGAAGCATTGTGTCGTGCCGAAAAAAAACGAGGGAGGAATAAAATAAAGGAGTCGGGCGGTTCTGCTGAACCACTGAATTATAGGATTACAGACCCCTCTTTTATATTACACGGCCCATTCATAAGCCGTTCCGACACGAGATTTGAATTTTAATCAGCCCCTTTTCTTCGTCTCGTGTACACACAAACGATTTCGCAAGCCTTTTCCAGTCGCTTTGCTTTCAATTTGGCCAGAAAACGTCCATCGGTCAGTTCTCTCTGAAAAACCAAAACAATTCTCTGCTTAAAAGTTTTTTCAACAAATGTCTTTCACACCTCATTTTTTATAATTGCCAGTTTCACTAACAACTCAATTCCACGAAGCTGAGGTTCTTCGGTTATTTATAGGTTTACAAAATTTGCGTATCAATAGAAAAGTGATGATTCCATGTTCAAAAGCAACATCAAATTATTTATAACAACGTTTTTGCAAACCTCAAAATTTTATATATTTGCACGACGAATCGTTAATTAAATTTCTGACCGGCCAATTAATCAAGCTGTGGGACAGCGGTCGTAAAAACAAAACGATTTTGGTTACAGATGTCACGTACAGCTGGTAAGGCACGGGTCAATTTTCAAGGCCTGGACGAATTTAATCTCGGGAAATCTGTTTGGTTCCGTGAAAGCACATACGGGGCGATTCATTTTCCGAGATCATAGTGCACAAGCCCAATCTGATGACCGAGATGGAAATTCAAAAACGCGCCCATTCATCGTGAAATCCGAAGCACCGCGTTTGAAACATTCGAAATGGAATAAACATCCTATCAATTTGACACCTTCTTTGTTCGTCAAACAAAGCAACGGGAAATCAAAAAAAAAAAAAAACTAGAATAAGATCTTGCGAACAAAAAGCGGCTTTCTAATGATTAGTGTAAACAGATGAAATTTATTGACCAATCGGACAGGAGTAAATAAACAAACCATTTCCTTATACCGATGAAAAAAGTCAATAGACAGACTCACCGGCGTTTGAACAAATTGAGTAGACAAATGTTAGAAAAATAGAGGCTGCCTGATTGTGTGACATCATTTTCTCAAGCGATAATTAATTTAATTGCTGGCCAATCCATCAAAGTAACGCTTCTCGCCTCGAATCCAATAAAGCCTGCAAATTGGTTACAAATTAATAACGTCTGGTTTGCGTGTTGACGTGAACTGACCACAGGTTGTTTCACATAAAATAAAACATAGTTGCGAATACATACAAACCGGAAGTCTCATCAAAAAAATTCAATGTTGTTTACTTTCTTATATTCAGTAATATTCCAAGAAAATTATATATTTAAAAATAAATATTTGAATTAAAATTAGGACCCGCAAAATTTGCAAGTTATACGCATACTACTTTTTATTAAACAATCGAATACAAAAATTTGATTTTGACTGGTTTGACTGTTTCTTAAACAAACAAAATTTAATGATTTATTGTCAAATCTTTTTCATGGAATTGTACGGGTGCCAATTATATACGTACGTGTCGATTGAAGTACCAAACGTAAGAGCTCTCGTATTTTTTTCACTCCAGCGCCACTTCCGATGAATGCCCACTTTTTCGTTGCTTCAATAGATATCTTTGTCTCGGAAACTACTTGTTGGGTCTTGCGATCGTCAGTTCTTGGTATAGATTTTACTCAGATGTCTTCAATTAATTCATTGGATAACACCAAAACAGCCGTACTTTTTTTAATTACATAAAATTTACAAAAAAAAGAATAAATAATTCTAAAATATAAAAAAAGGTATATTTGGTTATAGAGAAAGTCTGAAGTTACCTGCTGAATTATAACAAAATGAATTTTGGGTTAACACTTGTTAAATTTGGTCTCGTAAAAAAATGGTTCGGTTGAAATTTCCATCGTCTCTTATTCAAGTATTCGTAACCATGCAGAGAGTGTTATTTGTATGTAAATCGGCAAATTATTTTTTCTAGCCGCATGCATGCTTGTGTAACCGGTGACACGAATTCGAAAAGTGTATGAATAAGTAATAAGATGAATTAATGTCAAGTGCGATGAAATCGGCGCGAGATTAACTTTTCGCAGGCCTCTCATAAAAGTTCGCGTGTGCCCAAGTCGTTTTATATTAATAAGTGTTGGCGCACGCTTGCGGACCAATCGCAAAAAGGGCACTGCACCGAAATGAGATTCATTGTTTAGCGGGCGACGTTCTACATTGGGGTTATCTTGTGGAACAATGCGATCAAGATGCGATTAATTGTTCCGTCTGTATTTACATATCGCCACAGTACGTTTTTTGAAAACAAAACCACGTTTAAATAAGCGTTAAATTATATTTTGAATTAAAAAAAAGTTCAAGATTCGTTTTGTTTGATTACAACAAAGAGGTCGAATTTAAAATTACCTCGGTAGGTACTGTTGTTAGATAGATTAGCAAAAATAATCATTGGGTGTGAAATTTGATGAACAATTTTTTCCATTCCACAGTAGTATTATTGGCAGAGATAATTGAAGCGATATGAAAGGTTTCATGCCAATTTGTTTTCAAAAACAATCAAAGAAAAGGTTCTTTTCGCTGTCTGATATTATAGCTCAGAAAAACAATTATTTTGATATGACTTTTATAAAAATTAAAGATAAAAAAACGAAAGAAATTGAACAAGTATCATTATGAAAATTGGGATGATTATTTTAAGGGCACTGTCAAGTTGTGTATACATTGAGGTTAAAGAGAAACATCTAATAGATTTGGACGGCTGAATGACAGGCATCGAGAAATATTATAAAGTTCGGACGTCGACCTAAAAATACTCAAAGCGATTGAGATAAATGGCGAAGCGAACGTGTCTGCTGTGCGGTTTTATTAATGGACGGGCATTATGAGAAATTGAACATTGTCGTGGGCGTCGCGTATTACACCAACCCAATTGGGATAGAAAAAAATATGTTCTACCGTTATATTTAAACCTGTCCGGGATTTTCGAGTATACCTCAAAGGTACATCAATAACATGTCGATCACGCACGCAAAATGTCGAACGTGACACAGTTAGGCCGGAAATAAATTTTGCAAGAATTAGTGTAGGTCAGATGCGAATTTGAAAATCACGTTCGACGAAATTAGACGCGAGCCAAACGAAACTATTTGCGATAGTTTTCGGCTCCAGTCGCGCATTGTCTAGACGGGAAATCATTCCTCGATTAAATCTCCGTCGGTGTTTTGGAACTTGGCTGCTTTAGAATTCACGCTAATCCCGATTGAGATCGTTGCTTTACGAGAGTTATGCAAGATACGGGTCCACATAACTTGGCATAAATTTAACTCACCAGTCGTAATATAACATTTTGCAATTCTAGTGACATGTTTTTTGTTATCAAATTTCTATTTGCAGAAAACTAACAACTTTTCATTTCTTCTTGGCAAAAGTTCATACTCTGTCTATCAAAAGTCATTTCTTTGAAAGGTATACAAAAATTTTTTTGATTTTGAAACATTTGATGATAATTACAAAATGATTTGAATGAAAAGTTCAAAAAAACTTGGATTCGTTTTTTTTTTTTTTCATTTCTCATCAACCCCATAATGTAGCAGAACCGATTGGATATCGTTAAAACGCAAATTGGCACGATAGAGCGGTGATTTCTCACGAGAACAAAAGCGCCCAAAGATGACTTTTCAAGTGGAGTTGTTTCTAGAACTGCGGCTAATTTGCGTTCGAATGAATCCATAATTGTCATTAATTGTAAACCGTGATAAATTGTTGGGTTAATGAGTGGTTGGCGAAAGGATGAATCATAGCGTTCACGGGCGACTTTCAATCGGCGGTGGGAGTTGGAATCGCGCAAATGAAAAGAAAGACAAAAAGCACGGCTAGGAGCATATGGTGACCCACAGGCGTTACGTCATGCCGCAAACTCGACGACCACCCGTTTTGTTCTGGGGGGACCGCGTTATTTTCATTCGTAATCCTCGACTTGAACGTTCAACCGTTTCCGTCGTGTCACTTGTGCTAAATGCACTTTTCAATTCCACATCTCTTTACCCGCACAAAACAAAAACAAAATGACATTTGTTTACCCTCTCAAACATCACATTCATCAGCATTTTTATATTTTTCAATAAAGAGCTTAAAATGAAACATCATTATTTCGTTTTGTTTTTAAAATTTTTATTTTTTGACCTTTTTAACCCTGTCAAGTTTGTTTACTAATTGGACAGATGTATTGAAGTAGAAATGGGTTGACATCGCAAAGGGAATTTTTTTTGTCGACTCTCCCTCGTTCTGATGTTTCTCGGAGTTGCAAACCTGTGGGAAAAAAATGTCGTAGATTGAATTTGTTTACATTGGCGATGAGACGCTGAAATGAGAAGTAAACGCTGGAGAACACTCGAACGTCTTGAAGATTTTTATTATGGGTCTTTACTTGATGGGTTTGAACTTTTAGCCTTGAACGAAGAGTCTCATGCTTCAGTTCTCAGCATATAAATAAAGATATTCCGCTATATAAGTTTGTTCATTCTCTTCCCTTATGTCAGCCAATTGATATCGAATACAAAAACGAATAGTAAGTTGATTGTAAGATTTGTTGTTTCGGTTTCAAGAAACATATCGGAATTGTCGTAAATCAGTCAGAATGTTATTTTTATTGTTCATTTTTATGACACTTTTTTGGTCGCTTTATTTTGAAGAAAAAATAAAAACAAACTGAATTGTAAAAAATGGCCGTTTGATTCTTGCAGGTCCCTTAAAAAGGCGAGGTTCGATTTATTTTTGTCCCTTTTGAATTCCGGACAGGAGGATCGCGAATATAAACATATAAAGAGTGTGGCTAAATATATGTAAAAGTGTCTGATAGAGCAACAAAGATGCGATCTTTTACATAACTAAGCGCATCTATAAAACTCGGCCCAAACGGAATATCCCTCGTCGGAATTCGGTTCTGCGAATCTGGCGGTCGCACAAATTCTCCGATAACGTTCCGAGGTCGACGAAATGTGTCAGTGAATTCAAGAACTCGTTTAGCTTCGTGCCACTGTTATACGCCCCGGACGAAAGACAAATTACTATATTTGCTGACAAGATTTCTACACTACGATCAATAAATCAGTTGATTGATAACGCAAAACATCCTCCAATTATTTTACTTCCAAACATTCTTCCACTATACTTTTTATTTCATTTCAACTTTTAATTTTATTCAATTTCTAACTTGATACTTATTTTTCGAAAATGAATTGTTCACTTTTTGTAAGATACAATTTTTGTTCTAGAAATTTGACCAAAAAATTATTCTATTCAAAAACCAATCATGTCAAGTTTATAAAAGAAAGTGAAGAAAAAAGTGAACCGATTGAATCGGAATTTTTTTGTAGACCGTTCAATGATCGGTCGGTGCATCTGGGCGCGTTTTTGCAAACTTTTTACCCGGCGCATAATCCGCACGCGACTTTAATGCGCGAATCCCAACCGCGATAAAATCGCGGCGCCGCTTTGAACCGCGACCCTTGAAATTAACCGATCCGCCGATGTCACCAACTCAGACCGATTTTATCGCAAACATTTTTTCCTTTCCCAGTGAAGTGATAGCGAATTTTATCTCGCGGCAAATATTGGCGCTCAAAAAAAGCAGTTGGCCACGTACTTTCTTCCCTTTTTTTGTTATCTTGCTCCCGGTCGTGCGTGATTAATGGCGAAGTATTGTTTATCGGTCCTGATTAATTGCAACAATTATGACGATGCGATATTCGGCTTGAGAAAAAGATGTTCCACTTCTAATTAAGATTAATAATTTGTCTTGATTAGAATACAATTATTAATTATGTTTCATTTGATTGCACATATTGATGATTTTTTTCTTTTCAAAATTAATTTATATGAAATAATTTGTACATATAAATTTATATGTTAATAGTTATTAAAATTTATAATAAATTAATTTTATGGTCGAATTTTTATTGAAAGTAAAAGATTTGAATTGAGAATTGTATATATTGGAAACGTTCTTTTTTATTTCGCTGAAAAGATTAACGACCGGCATCGCCAGATTCAACGCCACTAATTTCACCGGACAAAGAAAGTATCCCGATCGAACTGTGATTTAATGTATTCGTCTTTTTCGTCTCCAGGCTGGTCCGGATTTCATAAATTTGTAACGACGAACGTGCCGAGCATCTTCAACTCAACGCAATTAATTGTTGTCTAATTTCATTTTTTTCTCTTTCTCTCTCTCTCTCTCTTCACTGTCCATTATTTTGTTTCAATTATGCGGTAGATAGAAAGCCGGGAGCGGACTGACAAAAGACAAAAGAAGCTACCTGCTCGAAAAATCGCGCACGTATTTGTCGTTCGGTATTAATGACTTGGAAATCTCAGAAGTGTAACTATACGTGACGTTCCATCACGTATAGTTCTTTCTTCTTGGAAGAAATGCTTTTTTGAACAATTCTATTCAACGTTGCCAAAACAATTTTTAAGCTTGCGAAATGGACGCACATAAAAGGGGGAGAAGTTTTGAAACTTAAGATGGCGATTTCAATTTCGCGACTTAATTAAGCGCGCCAAGTTCAAAGATACATTTTCAAACGTTTACAGGCCGTTTGAAGTTCGAAGGTGGCGCGGATCCGTGTCGCGCTCGACCTCTCAGGTTCAAGGACTAAGACTCTATTTTGCATCCGCTCACCTTCATACGCGAACGAGATTTCTCGCGAAAATTATTTTCATTTCTTTTTTCTTAATCAGACATTCTTATCGACCATTCAGTAAGACCATTCTATTTATTTATTTTATCAATTTAATTAATGAAATTCTGAAAATTTAAGAGAACGCTTTAAAAATATAGTAAAAATTTTATTTATTTGAGACTAACTCACTAGAAAGTTAGAATTACAAAAAGTATAGAAAAAACATCAACTGTCTGAAAAAGTACCTCTCTGCACTAAATACTGAATCAAACTTTTTTACACTTTTAATTCGCATTATTAGCATTGATGCAATCGCAATCAGTCGACTGCGATATGAAACGTACTTTTTTTCAATAAGTTTATTAGAACGCAACCTCGTTGTTAATGACGGAAAGACGGAGGAACATTTTTTTGTTGATTGTAAAAGCTTTAACAACCATGTCATATGGCGACAAAAAAATAAGGCTCTCGAACACACAATTACGTTGATAAATTAATTAAACGAATGTAGCACAACGCGCTTTTTGTCTTGCCATTTGTGCGCTCATGCTTTATCATTTTTTTCCCATGATAAAAATGAACTTTCGTATGAAATCGAAAGATCGATTTCGCGTGTAATAATTGACGTTACTTTATCATCACGAAAATTGCCCAAGGTTCTACCGAAAATTACGTTATAACTGAACGAAAATAAATGAGCGCTTCATATTGTCATTAATTTCCAGAACCATTCGAGCCAAATATACTTTTCTCTTAAACTTAATTAAAACTGACGTATTAAACATTAATTCAATTTCAAAATACATTTTTTATCATTTTTTTCTTGTTGCTACTTTTTTTCTTATGTTTGTTTTTTTTCAATTTTAAGTATATATAATTGGACGAGTAGATGTGAGATTAAAAAGATTTGTGGCTCAAATTCCAAAGTGAAGGAAAGAAAAGAAACTTCTTTGGAGTCTTCAGTGCACCCACGATGAAAATGTCAAACAGACTGGAGAGGAGCACATGCTAACTATTTGCTTTTGCAGTGTGTGCCCAGACTTGCGCGTCACCGAGTCGTCAGCGAGGCTTCTTTTTTTTATCACTCGTTGCAGGTATGTCGCAAGCCTATAATATCACGGGCACATAAATCGTCGCGAAAATATTTGCCCCTTGCGCAATTTTTGTCTCCTGCAATATGACACTAACCAAGACTAATCGATTTTCGAACACACGTGAAACAATTTTGCAATCACATTTTCGTCATATTCGTCGAAAACAAAATCTTTCCTTGAAATTTAAATAAGAATATTATTAAATTAAATTTAAGATTCGTAAAATTTAAATGACAAAAATGTCATACTTTGAAAAAGTAAAATAAATATATTTTATTTTTATCCATCAATTAAATTATTATTATCAAGCTTTTTTTAGTGACGATTGCAATTACACGATTCAATCAGGATGAAATAACCACGCGACGACAGAGCTTCGAGTTTCCTCGTAGCACATTTTAATGAAGTATAAATTGCTTGTCCTGCGAGAAAGTGTGCGCTCGAACAACTATCGCGAAATCGCTCTTCAAGATGAGAGACTATCCTCTCTGTCGCTCGGAGGCCGAACCCTTCCTCTCGCTCTCTTTCTTTCCTTTTCTTTTGCTTCATCTTCTTGGCGCGCGTTTTATCCCCCGCGTCTGCACATTAATACCGTCTGCGACCGAACGAAAGCAACATCTGTTTGATTAGCGGCGAGTTCGACGCGTCTTAGTGCCTCACTCTCTTGGATTTAGTTGACTGCACAAACTTCAATATATACGTAGTCTCATGCTACACCGTGCAGTAATGCTCCAGCAAATAAAGTCTCTCTGATCAACAAGTTAATTTTTGTATTCTTTTCAAACACATTCAAAATTCTTCATTTACAAAGTCAACATTTTCTTACAACAAAATTCTTATTTACATTTACATAAATACAACATACATTATACATTTTAAAAGTTAACATATCAATTTCAGTTTATCAAACTAACTTTTTTGATCAAGATAAAAATGTATCGATGTATTAAAGCTGGTGAGTCACATTGTGAAACAATTTGAAAAAATACTCCATTCAATAGCTTACCGACAATTAAATCATAAACAATGGGGCAGACAAACTATTTTATCTGAGAGCATTATAGTTTTGAATGGAACACTGCCCTATCGGTGCATATTGAATGACGAAAGTGCAGCCGTTTCCTCGAACGAACTTGAGCGCATGAATTTTATCAGCAGGGCTCTCTGGCGACGTGTTCCACAACCTTTGTGTTTCTGCCCGAGGCGACGTTCCGTTCGAGCAACATATCTCTAAACAGTTTGCAACACCGGACAGAAGGGGCTGAGAGATAAAAATATAATGCCTCTATTATTTCAGGACGACGTCAGATCCTAGCTGTGCATCAGCGTCGTCGTCGAAAATTCATCATCGCGTTTTGTTAATGCTACCAGCGATAAAGGGGTTAAGTGGTTATTAGCGTGACGACTTGTGACGATCGTCGCAACAAATTTGCGTGTGTCAATAAAATTAAACTGCCACTTGAATTAAGGATGCTCAATGATCAGCACACATTCGAATCACAAGATGAAAAGACACTTTTTTCTTAGTTGCTCAGTTATAAGTTTTTTTCTCCAAATTTAGATTTTTAAATACAAGATTTAAGACACAAACCTCTTAAAAACATACTTTTGAACAATCTTGGAATCTTTTTATTTTGTTCTTTGATGAAAATGAAGAATAAAATGAGTTAAAAAGTGTGATGATATATTTTGAGCGAATTATTATATTGTATGAATCTGTGACCTTGGTTCGTAAAAGTAAACATCCTTTCATTTCAACTCATTGAAGCATACTTATTGGTGATTACTAATGGACAATTTTGAAAGCGATAACAATTGCTTTTATTCTAATTTGGAATGTTGAAATAAAAAGAAAAGTTGGTTTCCGTGTTTCGAATAAGATACAGAAGTAGCAAGAAGACATTATGCAGACGGTCATGAATGGCTTTTTATGCGACAAGTAATCGGCAGTTATTTGCACGTAAGAGCATTGCGACACACCCCACGTGATCGGATGAATTGTACAGAGTTGAAAGAGAGAGGTTTGGAGTGTGCACGAGCGTGCATAATTCTCGCGAGAGGAAAGTGCGCGGCCGCATGAGAGAGAGGCCTGAAAGCGCGTGCAACGCCAACCATACGTGATCGGCGACCACGGTAGCCCGGTCAGCCGACTTGACCCGAGTACACAATTCAGCGAGTGTGACACGAGCCCGCAACTGCGCGACACGAATATCCAATTCCGCGCGTGATTTCTGCCCTGTCTCTCTTCTATCATCTTGATTTATTAATATCATTTACAAACAATCGCAATTCATTTAGTTCGCCAACCAGCTCTCGTTTAACCAATTCAACTGTCGCATCAACACTTGCTTCCCATACTCTCATTACTTTCTGTCATCACTTTTTCATTCTTTGTTTATTTTTTCTCAATTGTTCCTCTCAAAACTATATTCCAGTTTGTTTTTTCTAAGCAAAAATATTCATACCAACTTTTTGTTTAGCAATCAACAATGTTTTTATACAAAATGAAAAATTGCAACTGAAGATGTTGCCGACAAAGTTGATAAAAAGAATGATAAAAAAGGTTTTAAAAATGATGAGTTTTGGAGTTAACCACTATGAAATTAACCACACATTACATTAACCACACTATTGGCTTTCGTGTCAGAGGACATCGCCCTTGGTTTTAAAACAAAACTCTCGCGCCCTTATGCCACCAACTTTCTCGTGACTCAAGAGAGGTACGTCTGCAGGCAACTCTTTATTACTGATCTTCGACCCTTCGAGATCCAAGCGGAGTGCGTTGAGATGTTCGTAATGTCTCTCATCGGCGCCTCTCACGACAAACACACACGTTTCTTTTCCATCATGGTTTACATTTTTCATCCAATTCATTTCTCTAACTCTTTCGCCCACTCCTTTCAAACCGGATGTTACGAGTAAATGTAAACAAATCCCCAGCTCTCTTCTAAAAAAAATCACCATTTTAATTTCATGATCCAGGAACCTATTTCTATTTAAGTATCCAATTTTCTAAAAAAATATATATATATTTTTTTGTACATAATCTGAAAAAAAATTCAACTCAAATTGTTAGTAATGAAAAAATGAACAATCAATTTGAATGAGTTTTGTTTTGAAATTGAAAAAAAGTTATTTTTAATCAGAGTCTAGTGATGATTATATTGATCTTAAACTGTTTCTCAGTCAATTACATGCGGATGCATTTACTCTTGCATTTAGTATTTATTTCTAAGTTTATTTAGTCTTCGCGTGTCTACATTATGAAAATGTTGATTGAAAAGATAATTAAGGGTGAGGGGGAATCATAATTAGCAGACGCCCGGGAAATTTGATGCCGCAGGATCCTTTCGTGAGAGGAATCAAAACCAAGAGAGAGGTTTAATTAGAGAAAAGGACAGGCTGCGCGCGGTTGCCAAGTGTTGTTTATGCACAGGATGAATGCTATCTACATCTACCGGTACTTTTTTTTTGTTCTTTTTCTAAGCAACATGTTGATTGCCAAGAAGTGTCCACAAATTGCAATCAATTAGGCAGAAATGCGTCAATGACGACTTTTCCTTATTGGACACTTGGAGTCGCGCAAATTAAGACATTATAAAATTGTTATCGCATAAAAAGGGGAAATAAAATTTCGAACTCGTGATAAGCGAATGAAAATTCTGGGTCAGCTGTCCCTGCGAGCTCATATCACAAGGACAGGAATGTGCGCATTTTTCTCGTGTCGGAATTCGAACGTCGCGGAACAAAATGGAACTCGGATTTTCATTCCAGGGCAGTCCCCACTTTTTTCTCCATTATTCTCGGTAAAGGAAAAAATCGTCACACGTCGGCATTAGAAATCGATGCATTATTTACGAAGTCTTGCATTCACTTCTTCATCGATAAGGCCTTTAAGCGTGTACCGTTTAGTTCGACATGAAAAAAAAATCAACCTGACGGCTTAAAAGTTTGATTGCAAATTCGCGACAGGCACAGAGGGGTATAGAAAGAAGCGACAGCGTTGAATAAACATGAGCATTTTTTTTATCCATTTAAGCGGCTGTTTACAATGAAAGATGATTGCGATCTACTGTACCAAAACAAATGAACAAACAAATTAGAAAATTAAGCAAAGTAACGAAAATAGACATTTAGAAACTGAATATTTTAAATTTGCAAATTTCGACAACTATTTTTGTTTGTAAAAAACAAGTTTTCTTTTAGACTCATAAATATTACATTAAATCAATAAATCAAATTTAAAATTGTTAAAGTCAAATTTATCAAGTTGTTAATAAAAGGTAAATAAAAAAGACAGTGTAGAGATGAATTTGTTTTATTTTAGCATCTTCAAATTGAACAATTAAAATTGTCATTTCAAATAAAGTCTTTGAGAACATACATTAGTTTATTTTGAAGAAATTGACAATCCATATCAGAGTTGGCCGATGGGACGTCGAAAAGGAGTCGTTACTGTTTACCTACGGTAACAGTTCATACCGCCAGAACAGGTAGCATGGAAAGCATGTCCATGAGCACGGCAACACTCATCCTTCTCCGGGTTGGAACGGCGGCAGACTTGGTCACAGGGTGGCACTCGAACCCAGTTGTTGACAGCTTCGCTAGTGGCGACCATGGCACACACCACGAGGAATACGAGCAAGTAAGACTTGGCAGACGCCATCTCGACTACAACACAAAAGTTAGGCTCTCGGTTCCAAAGACTTGAAGATGCAAACTGTGATGAACTGACGTTTCTCCTCAGTATTTATACTTTTTTTATTGACGCATAACAAATAACAGTTGAGAACGTTACTGGATTAAATTTCTATCAAACATTTTCCGCCACGGTTTTCCCGATACATTTTTCCTTGTTGCTTTTTATTCGGTCTAGATAACCTCAGAGGTCGCTGGGTTTTTCATTCTTATCAATACTATAAACAATGTAAAATCAGAGCGATGATTTGTCACTGAGGTAACATCACAATTGTGTATAAATGACAAACAGATACAACAAGCAAACTTCTAACGGACAATCGGTTTGATTTACGGCCAATTTTCTTGTTTATTATCAGTTTTAAGCGGCTGCGAATGAAATCGAAGAAACGAAAACAAGTATTATTCTTGCGGAATATTCTGATTAAAAAAAATTATCGTCATAGCAGTTCAGCAATCGGATATTTTTTTTACCTCTCGATATATATATATATATTTTTTTTTTCATCTTTGCAGCGTATCAAATATCGATTGTGAATTGTAAAAAAATTTAAGATGACGTTTGAAGGACGTCTTTTGAAAGTTTGAATCATTTTCAGAACTGTTGAGGAAACATATATTATTGGAATGAAATTTGAAAAAATGATAAGGAAATGAAATTGCTGCAAGGTAATTGTCAATTGAAATTAATTTTCATAACAATTGAATTGAGAATTGAGTTTGAAAGGTTTGCTAATTTTAATAGCCATTATGAAAGATTTGTCTTTTCGTTCGCAGACAATGGCGATGATGAATTATTGTAATGTTAGAGCCAAACGGCGTCGCCACATTGAATATCGATGCTGAGGAGGGTGCGCAGAGTAACGCACATGCACACAAACATTATATTCGTGACAAAGTTTAACGAGGCGATTAAAATCGGCGACGTTGAGATACGTAACAATTGTTGTACAGCGCCTAATTTGACGCAGCCCGAATCGGCTATGCTCGTCACGCGATCTTGTTTTCGATGCACCGGCGCATTGTCGAAACAACTGTCCCAAGTGCACCGCATGGAATAAAAAGTCAAATTTATTTGCACAACCAATGGAGGAAAAATCCCAAGTTTATTTTTACACTCCAATAAAAGACCGAGTCAAAAATGACACATTCTTGTATACAAAATCAAAGATTTCAAAACAATAATAAAAGTTGTTATTAACTTTTGCTAAAAAGAATAAAAAAGATGTTAATTTTATCATAACGGTCGTTTTTCAATTTGGATGTGTTTTCAATCTGAAAATACGTGTTAAGAATGATGATGTTTTTTTTGTATAGATAGAGATTAGTCATGTCATGTAAATAAACATTATGATCAAATTGGAGCATCAATATGAGCAAATGGTATGATTATCAAGCGTTTTACATAAATCACGTAATATCTCAATTTTCTAACGAAAATTTTACCACCACCGTTTTGATTACAGGGCAGACGCGAAATTATAAATCGAATACACCGTCATAAGGAGAACGATGTGTATAATTAATCGGCGCGGCATCCTACGAGGAAGCCTGCGCGATTCCCGTTCCATAACACTGTAATTGACCACGATGCATTGCTATGGCATTGGGGCTGCAGGCGCAACCGGATGATATAGCGCCGCTCTCCTCGTGCAATTATACTAACTAAAATTCGTTGCCCCAGTATGCAACGCCGATACGTTTGTTTCTCCAATTTCAAACTTTGATTAACGAATTAATTTCGTCCGGGCCCACTAAACATATTTATCAAGGCCCATTGCTGCCCGATCCATCCTAATTAAAATCATATTTTAAATCCATATCTCAAATCATTTGCCGTATTTTAAATCGACATTTTAATTCAATCACGTTCAAATTGTTATCCTTTTATTACGTTTTTTTAATTTTTATTTACCTTGTTAATTTGTTATTTTTGTTATCGGCTTGGGTCAAAAAATTTTAGCGATGTTTTTTCTGAGAAAAAAATTGGCCAGAAGATGCGATCGAAATTCAGCTCCATACGTGTTGTACACAGGGAAGAGTTTCGTGACGATGGTAGTGCGCGATTCGGACGTTGAACCGCCGGCGAGCGTACACGTAAACGGCAGCAGACTTCTGCCGGGTCCCTGAAATTTTCATTTCAGACGTTACGATGCAAATCGACTGCTGGACTGGTATATGCTATGAGCAGATCGTCTTGAAAAGAAGAAACAAAAACCAAACGTCTTCAATGTAGAGTAGTTGACGTTAATGAGTTGCGATCTTGTGTTACAAGCCGAAAGAATCTCACAGATGACTTTCTCAAGCCGAAGGAACCGTCCTTCTAAAATGAAGTCCTCTTGAAGAATAGACACCTGAAGAAGAAAAAGATACAACCAGACGTGTATATATATATATTATTTTTTTTTTCTAATAAACTTTGATCGATAAATGGTAATCGGAACTTCTTATCGGTACAATTTTTTGAATTAATAAAATAATTGCTGTCGCAAAACTAACATGCTTGTCGAGAGAAAACAGGTAGTATAAAGATTAGATTACACGATAAAACATTTTTGAAGTCATGTTGAAATTGAAAGGATCTGAAAGTTTGGCCAATCTAAGTGGAAACTGAAAAGCAGTTAAACCAAATACAAGCAAAGTGATTGTAAACTTATTTGTAGCGTAATTTTGCACAAACTAAAGTTGATTTATTTTAGGTATATAACTGGTAAGAGGAAATTATTATCCGCGAACAATCGGATAATAGAGTCTCTCGTGTTTAGTTTTTTGGTTTTTATAGCCTAGGCATGAAAAATGTCTGGATTATAAGACAAAACAGGCAGGAACAATAACGTAACTGACCGTCGGTCTATGCCTATTTGATCGTCTTGAAAAATACTAATAGTCACGTAGAGCTGTAAATCAGCGAGACAAAATTACAAGCCGTTCAAGAAATTTATGCATTTGTGCTAAAATTCGACACGCACTTTGTCAGACGTTTTTTTTTACTCTCTCATTAAAAATCCTATTAGGGGATTGAATGAAAAATAGAGTTACTTTATTCAAACGATCGGTTGATATAAATTTGCCAGATCATTTTTCTAATCAACTTCTTTTTGTTGTTAAGAAGTTTCTCTCTAATCGAACACAGTCATCGCGTTTGGTAATTTTAACTTGTCCCTACAGCAATCCGGACGTTAATATCATCTAATCAATTACACATGAAAATCGAACCAGCAATAAACGTAAATCAAACGAAAGTAGGTTCACGATGTTTGTTGAAGGAAGGAATTAAATTTTTCCGTAATGCCGTAAATTCAAGTTGTAGTGCGCTCTGCACATAAATTCCAAACAAAACATCGCTTTTAATAAGTACAACTAAGTTTTACATCTCTATCCTGAAATTACAGTTTGCAAACATTTCAATCATTTTGAATTCTCTTTTTATGACTCTTTAAATAAGTGCAAACTTCAATTTAAACTTCATATTTATAAATTAATTTTTATTTTTATTTTCAACTCAGCAGTCTCTAAATGAAAATGACTTTTTTTTTTTTGATATCTCGACAAAACATTCGCAATCTGTGTAAATAATATACAACTGTTATTTTACTTTATTTTTTTCTAAAAGACAGAACACACTCGTTTGTATAACATTCCAATGAAAAGTGCAAAAATAAATAACTGGAGAGCTGCGTGACAAATGGCAGAGCAAATTGAATTACGCCAGGTAATCCGACACCGAGTAACATATCGTTCAACTGTAATTTCATAATTGCAAAAGGAGAGTAAATTTGCAAGCTGGGCGTTCTGATAGGATATCGAGTGTGGCAGCAAGATAGTCAGTGTCGATTATGATTATTGCTGCTCCTCCTCCGAGCGTGGCGCAGTTTTTGCGACGCTCAACTGCAGCGCCTCCATAATGGGTCATCTCATATGCTTACCATTTTGAAAACTTGGTAGGAAGCACGCTACATAAGTCGGTCGTAATGCCCAGGCATAAGGGTGTTCTTTTACTCGCGGCCATAGCAGGCGGAATTCATTTCAGTACAATGCCACTTTTTGTTCTCGTCTACGCGTGCGCCACCTGTACGCTCCTTATCGTTTTACACGCCGAGGCTCAAACATTCTTTTGCACAACGTTTCGTTTCATTCTTCCTTCAATTTCCTCCTTCATAAATCAGTCCCTTTTCAAACAAACCTAATTTCTTTCTCACAACTGTAATCGACAACATTTTAACTTTTTCTACCCTAAACTGTGCCCGGATATTTTGGTCCCTGAATCCGCTAAATCCGCACTTAATTTTTTTTTTTTCAGATAAAAAACAGGCCCTGATGGATCGCATGAAAAGGTCATTTAATCATAAATTTATAGTTGAGCGCGTTATTCACGCACGGGGTGTCCTTTCGATACATAATAAGAAAATTTATACCCAATGCATATGACCGTACTGTGTTTGCTTATTTTTAGAGGCTCTCTAAACAAACCGCTTGCCGCCAACACGCGTGCCGTTTTTCACATAAGATGCATCGACGCTTCGCAAACCGACGAGCAGGTGCTACGGGACCGGCTTTATTTCTTCTCCTTTCTCATATGATTTTTCACGCGATTTAAAAAAACGGAGCTTTTTTCCTCCCCAGATTTAGAACATAAATTTCAAAACCAGGGGAGTTAATAATCTGTTTGGACAGACGTTTTTATACTCTGTAGAAAATATGAACGAAAAAATTGTTTCAGACTTATTTTTTTGCTCTTTAATTATTACACTTGCATTTTCTGAGTGGAATTTGTTTTTTTCTGTTTTTTTCGAATTAAGAAACTACGTAATGAGTTTTTTTTACAATTATGCTTGACAAATCGCATTTTCAACCCACTTAGCTAATTAATGAATTCTACAAACCTGTAATGATGCAAATAAAGAAAGCGAGCGAGAAAAACAGTATAATAAAAAAAGCCTTTGAATACCATGATAATGGTCATGCGTAAACATTGTAACGCCTCCATTATTGAGTGATACTTTTCAAGCATATAACACCTATGTCAGCACATTTTCCGAGCGACTCTCAGAAAGGGATTTATTGAATGATAAACCTCGCGGAGTGGAATAAGAAAGTGTCTGTTCATTTAGATTGTATATCCGGTCCTGTTTCTCTTTATGCCGAAATGAATTTGTAAATGTGGGCGATATGAAAATGACTTGGATATCAATATCAATACGAATTTGCTTTCAACTTTTTTGGACCGACAAAAAACTTGTCGAGTAATTAATGGAAATCAAATCTAACATGATAGGTACAAATGTAGAATTGTCATCTTTATTGTAAGGATCAAAACAATTTTTTTCGCTATTAGTCTTTTACAAAACCATATATATATATTATTATTATTATTATTATTATTATTATTATTATTATTATTATTATTATTTTATTTTTTTTTGATAACAATGTTTAGAATGTTGATAATAGAAAAAAATAGAAAGAAAAAGTTGTGAGTAATAAATTAGATCGCCTTTTCTGACTTTTCCCAGCGTCGTTTTTTCACGATCCTTTAAGGTCTCACGGTTGGGTTTCGTGATCCGGAGATCTATAGCTTTCGCAAGGCGCACGATCGCATTGTTCAGATCGCGCAATGAGCGCGCGTCTAATGCCACATGTTGCGTCAGAGCGATGCTCATATTCAAAAATGAACGAGAGTGAGATGGTTGGTAGGGAAATAAAAAAGTGTCGGACGTACGGTGATACGCGTAATTACAGGTTGCGCTTGGCAAATTGCAAAGAACGCGAGTCAGACGATCGAGAATAATTATTCATCGGCGTGTTTTAATACTCATTTGCCACGGTTGCACTTTCATTAACAGTTCGGATGTTTGAAAATAATGTTCGAGCTGTTATGAAAACCGCCGACATATTGGTAATGACGCTACGTTCATTTTGCACTTGATGCTTGTCATGAACCTATTTTTATTTTTTATGTGAATTTTATGAAGGATTATCATTGAAATTATATCTGATATCATAATAATTAATAAATAATTTACTGAATATAATTTACAAATTCAATAAACATAAATATGATTGTGCAAATTTTTGATATTAAAAATGATTTTGATGATGAAATTGATAATTATATTAATGTTCGATATTTTGTATGTTGCAGGTAAGAAACGGAAGAGATGACCTGATGGAGGTGAACGTGCGAATATCTATGTGCGCGAATTTTAAGCCTATTCATTTTAGTCTGGAAAGTTGGATAGGTCGACGAACCCGAGTCGACATGTGAACAAAACGTCCACGTCCGAGTTGTTGGCGATGTCGACGACGCTGAGTATATATTATGCGAGGCTCGTTTTCTCCTGTTATAAACGCGTCCCCCAGCATCGCGCTTTTCCAAGATTTCGTTTTGCTCCGCGACGAAAAAGGGCCAACCAAGTTTAGCCTCCGGATGCGCCGCGCGATCCTCTGCATTCGAAGGCCTGCCCACGGAGACCTTCTTATTTTCTTCTTTATTTTCACATACGTCATCCTCCTAAAAAATACTTTTCTTATCACTACTGTCATCATTTTGTTCAAACATTTTATTGCTTTTTCTATACATTTATTCCTTTTTTGTTTCAAAACTGTTTGAAAATGAATTCAAAATTCTTCACCTAAATTCCAGAAATATTAGACCGAAAATCAAATATTTTCGAATTTTGTCAAAAAAATCGTTCCACTCTAAAAATGACAAAAAATTCGTTAAATTCCAAAGTTTGTTGATTCATTTCAAAATGCCATGTTTTTTTTTTTTCAATAAATTGAATAAAATAACATATCGTGTTCTTTACTTTTTTATAGCGTTTAAAATATGAAAGTTTGGTGAAATTTTGGTGTGATTTGAAAACAATTTGAAATGTGGAAAATTTGAAAATCTGAGATTGTATCGAACAAAATCAAACTGTATGATGCTCGAATAATAAATTATAACACGTGCAAGTGGGAGGGTACTGCAAATTCGCGACAGATAATAGTGATTAAGCCACGGTACGGGACGCACATGCGACTACGCGCACTTCTTTTCACACTCGAACGGCGCGACTATTGTGTGCGCGCCGCTTAAATTATAGGGGCAACATTCAATGTCGATGAGTCCAATTATTCTTTAGTTTTTTTCTTCTATGCTAATGTGACATGATCGTACTATAAATAGTTAGAAAATTACATTGTCGTGCTCACTAATTCTTCTCCACTAAGTACTTAATTGTGCATTTATTTACATTTATAATTATACACGAAAAGAACATTTTGACAAAAAAAAAAGCTACAAAATATGTTTCAAAGTGTCCATTTTTTTGAAACTCATTCATATGAATTTTCATTCGATTTTTTATATGATTGGATAAACTAAAGAATTGAATCGTTATTAAGTTAATTATCGGCTATAAAAGTGAATCGGAAAATCGCTCGATTGAGTCCAAACAGCTCACGTTTACAATATTTGATGTGCATTAATAACCGCAACGGATGTTATTTTGCATGCACCGATGCGAGACGATCGCATTTTATTCGCACATTTTACAACGTTGAGCCTGCTGCAGGATGTAGTTTCGTAACTATTAGTCCGAGGCAAGTCACTGTTTCTCTGCGGGAACCTGATCGAACTGTGCAATAACTGATACAAACGTATCGTCATTCCGATGATAGCCAGCTAGCATTAATATCGCTTCACTTTTCAGTCAACATCATTTCATTGAGATCCAACTCACAGCCGTGATCGGAATATAAATGTCCATATGATTAATCAAACTCACGGAACGTGTCAATTATGAACGTGCCGTTTTTTAAATAGACAATTCAACAGTTATTTTTAATTAATGTTTGTCCAAAGACATTACGTTTTTAATTTCTTTCATCTTCCGTAATAAATGTCATCTTTCATAAGATTCTTTTTTTTTTTCTTACCTTCTTTTTATATTAGTTTTGGAATTCACATTGTTTTGTTAAACTTTTTTAAAAGTTTTAATTGAAAATTTAAATTGATCATTGAATGAACAGCCACAAATCACGAGCAATCAAAACAGTCAATTACATAAGCTGTATTAATTGGCAGTAGATTTTGCAGCAAAAGGAAAGGATAAAAATATAAAGCGTAGGCTATCAATGTATGTGAGAAAATATCGTAGACTGAATGATTTCATTGACTATTGACTTCATGAAGATAAATTACACTGATCGCGATGTGTAGAGATGCTTTTTGCTCGTAGTACCGTTAGCATTTCCTTAAAACCGCTCGAGCGAAATGCAACGTTTTTCGAGTTCGACCCAGTCTCTAATCGATCCGAGACGACATTTTCTGTCTTGTACTCGCGAGCTCGAACTGCCTTCTAATCTTAATTTCCATTAATCATCAGTCAACTCAATGGAACAAGTTTCAAGCATGAATTTGCAATTCGTTTTAAGCTCGATTATTTGAATGCAAAAAAGATTTTAATCATTGAAAAAGATAAAAAAAAAATAACATTTTTCGTCAGATTAACATTCTGATAAATTCATGCATTCTTGAATTGACCTAAAATTCCAAAAATTCCTCTCATATTAAAAAACTTTTTTTTTTTTTCAAACAAAAAATATATTTTCCGATATTTAATTTTTATACTTCAATTCCTATATGAATAAAAAAACATTGAATACAAAAAAGTTTATCTATAAATTTGTCTGAAATAAATTGTTATTTTAAAATTATTCGATACTTTTGTTTTTGTTGAGGATGATTACATTTTGCGAGTTGAGATGTTGACTTTTTGTTCCGGTCGGAGTTTTACAATCTGTTTTTATGAATTATACATGTAGCTGATTTGTCGGCACAAAAGGAACACATGAGTTTGCGGTATTGCGGTTTTCGAAACGCCGAGTGTATATCTGATTTTCCAGGCCTGTGCATTTGGTACGCTTGACCTTATACGACAAGTCGACCAACTGGTCAATTAACGCGATTCGCACTCCACTGCGGCGTATCAAGTGTCAGAAGAGTTGTGTGTGCTCGCGTTTCTGCGAGTCGTCCGAGAGACCAATCGTGGAAAAGGCGAAGCAGTGTCAAGTGCAAGGCGCTGCCCTTTTTTTTCGTGTCACCAGCTTAAGCGATATTTAATTGACAATTCGTGTTCAAACTAATTTCTATCGCTTACACTTCTTCACGCTCAAATAAATCCCTGTCGTTCATTACGAACAAACTTTTTTTCAAACTACTTTTTTCCCTCGCCCAAATCGGATTAAGATTGCACTCCAATATTTATGTATCTCCGTCCGGTTTTTCTATCTTGTGTTGTCTTTTTTATTTTCAAAAATTTGACATTTTATCGTTGCGCCCTTTTATGACAGAATGGTGAACATTTTGTTGATAATGCACGCAATCTAATTTGCATTGAAATAAGTCGTAAAGAAGACCACCAAGGTGGGGTCCACATGACTTGTATTATTTCTTTTTCCGTACTGTGATTGAACACTGTTGACACACCCTCAAGCCGTGCACTTTGAAAATTCGTCACATTACACTGAACGATCAAATTGCCGGCCGGAAATGTGAAAAATTGTGTCTCAAAACTCAATTTCCTACTTTTCTGCACCAGAACCGTTCGTTACAAGTTCATTGTACTTTTGCCAACCCTTCAATATCCTCGAGTTCCCTTGCAATAACTGAACGAAAATTGACTTTTTAAAAACAAAACAAGAATAGTAATTTTAAAAGAAAAATCAAATATGATTGAGGTAATAATGAAATTTTTTAAAATGAATAAAGTTAAAAATAAGAATTACTCCAAGTTGTATAGAGAAATAGGAAGGAGTTTTCTATCAGAATAATTTGATCGGCTCGCGAGAGAGTTGTGCAGCTACAGCGAAGCCAGACGTGTTCCGTTGGTGCTGATGAGTCACGCAGAGCGCAGTGACGCCAGTCCTTTGTTGATGATGTGCCGTGGAATTCGCGGCTATCGTCTCGGCAGCTGAACGACGGTTCACTTTTCAGCCGTTTAATCCGCAAAAGCGCAACTCTAAATCAGCTTGTTTGCCCTCGACAATGCGATCGTATTAACGATCCCTCTTGATCCCGCAAATTTTAAGCCTCATCGTCGCGTGCTCCTGAATGGCCCCACACAATCCCTCTTCGTGTACAATTACACTGCCACTTGTTGCCATGAAAAAAATTGTATCATTCAAATCTAAAAATAACAACACTTCATTTTTATTTTTCTAACCAATTCAATTTTTAACTTCACACCCTTTTGAATAACACAATCAATCTCTTTTAATTGTCAATTTGTTAATTAATTTTATCTTTGTTGTTTCATTTGTTTTGTAGATAAATCGTTCTTATCATTTTGACAAATTATACACATGTTGAAATAAAGCACGAGCGTGTTCTGTTGCATAATTATTATTTTCATTGGATGAATTACCAAGTGGTGGATTGCATAAACATATGGGTGATTTTGTAAGTGCAAGGCGGCACAGCGTGTGTGCAGTGATCCAAGTCGAATACCGCTGGCTGGATGTGTCGTTAATTTCGGCGCTCGTAATGACGAGTTGCGCGTTCCACTTAATGCGTCGGGGCATGTGCGTACCCTGATAATTCAAGCCCAGCTGTGCCCCCCGCCAATCTAAAAAAAAGTTCCTCCCTAAACAATCCGTCACTGTGTCGAAAGAAACATTCGTTCAGCCTTGTATTGTGGTTTCTTTTAAATCTCAACTCAACTAACTTGTTTACAAATTTCATCCAATCTCAAATGAAATTTTTATTTATTATTTACCTTGAACAATAATTGAGCTTAATTAAAGATAATGAATTTGATACAAAATAATCTGATTGTATAGACATAAATATACAACTCCGACTAGGTTTTATTATTAACATTTGTTCGATTCAACTGGTCAATTTTAAGAGTTTACATTGATTAAAAAGAAATAAACCGAGTTGAATATACGGACGTCACGACTTTTGTTTGTTATTAGAGGGCAGTTCGTGCTCATAACAGAAAGAATACTCGTGGGCGAAATCGATCGATATGTCTCGTCCAGCTAAGGAGAGACCAGGAAGTATTTCTTCAACCAACACAAAAAAAAGATATTTTAATGAAAATGAATTGAAAAATCATTTCTTCATTTTTCAGTCGTCAAATTTGTCTGAGACAAAGTGTGAAGTTGTCAGATGTAAACCGTATTAGTAATTCGAAGAAGATTCATTAATTTGAATTTTAATTGCAATCAAAGAGGAACAATGGCCAAGTCAGAAGGATAACAAGAAGAAGAGAAGAGAGAGAAAGAAAAGCCGAGCTTAATTTGGCGTGTCGCAACTGAATAAACTGGAGGGATAATTGTCAAGTAAATAAGTATATTCGAGCGACGTCATTACCGTCACAATACACCTCTCAATTAGACGGGTAGATGTTTTGAAGAAACAGTCATTATTTCATAGGACGATCGTCGCAGCCAAAGAAGGCGAAACGTGTGTGTCTCGGGTTAAACGACCTCAAAGAGCAATTCAGCGGTGTTGCATACCCCATTGTGCATTTTTCACCTAGCCGCATGTCGCTTTTGTTCGCACACTTATTACGAACGAACGCGCTCGCTCTCGTGCGCCTTTATAAATAACATTTCGTCAGCTAAATTAGATTTCATTAAGATCGGCAAAGCGCGCTTGCTAATAAACTTGTTTCTCGACGCTTGTTTGCAACGTTACGAAAGCTGCTGCCTTTTTATGTCTTGTCCCACTGTCGATCGGGAAGATTAACTCCGCATTTTCTTCCCGACTTTTGTATGCACCGTTGTGCACCACTTAAAGTGCAAACTGTTTTCACTTTCTGTTTTTCAAACAACCAAATTACAAACATTTTGTATTCAACGTAAATCTTGCGCATACAAAATTTTTTTTAAAATAAACCTCGTTTCTTTTTTATTTCATTTGTCTTTTTTTGATTTGCAGTTTTCGGGTTGTTGAATAAATTAGAATTTATAATGAAAAAAAAAAAAAAATAGTATGTTCGCAGGCTCATTTTTATCAGAATTAATTTTCGGGTGATTTGATGTTGGAGACATTTTGATTCAGAATTTACGAATGAAGATATGAAAGATGGGTTAAAAGTAACGTAAAAATGTCAAATTAAAAACTGATAATTAACCGATGAGTCTTATGTGTTTTTTCGCGAATTTGCCACGGAGAGGAAACACCTGTTAACTTCCAACAAGATCCGTTCGGCTGCATTGGATGAATAATTAAGTCTTAATACTTCCAATTAATGAATGAATGGGCAATTGAAAAAAAAATTCCGCTCGAACGATTTATCGCTCGCCAAAAACAGGAATTCGCCAACATTCTACGGTGCCTTCATTTGTATATTAGTTATCAAAAAAACAAACAAAAAAAACACACAAAATATGACGAAAAAAAATTCCACTATGGCATAATTTACAAATTCATTCCAACTATCTTTTAATTATTTCAACGTTGATTTCAACTTTTTGTTTACAAAACAATTTTTAAATTTGTATAAAAAAATTAATTTAGGTCGTGTGTGATAATTACATAAACATCAGTTGATTGAAAATGTGAATTTTGAAGGACTTTTTTGGTGAAGCGAGGTTAAAAGTTCTGTTTTGCGGATCGAAAAGGTGACCGGTGGATATCGCGCGGTATAGAAGTCGTGATGTCGCGGTCCGTTCCATTTGAGCCGTTTACGGTCTCGTCCGACGTTACTCTTGGAACGAGAATGCGTGCCTCCCGGCAATAATAACTATTAACGCGTGAGAGAATGCGACACGTGACGTCACCCCATTCAGTATTCGTCATCCGTCAGAGACCGCGGGCGTCGCCGTGTATGTGTGCCATCGCCGACAAAAATACGTGCAACTAATCAATGAGGCCCATGCATTATTCGCCCGTCCCAGCAACGACGTTTTTCTCTCCGCGCGAAATTTCAACAGCCCGCCCCGATAACTGCTTTTTTTCTTTCATTTTTTTACCTTCTCCTCTTTTGAGTACCGTTCGGAAATTATCACTCGTCCGATCAGCGCGAACGTACGAAAAATGTTTACAAATTTAGGGGAAAAGGATATTCTTTCATGGCGGCACTTTTTCTCCTCTTCATTCTTAAATTTTTTTCTTCATAAAAACTTTTTCCTTATTTTTATTTCGTTGAAATGTAAGTAAAGTGGAAAAAAAAGGTTTCACGTCAACAGCGTTAGTTCTCCAATTTCAACACTCCTTCATGTTTCGATTTTTCTTCAGTTTTAATTACCGGAATTTACACTTGAAGCTTGGGCTTATTTATAGGTTTATTTTTTTTCTTTCGAGTATTTTTTTTTTGTACGATTTTGTGTGGTAAATTGAATATAGGTTCTAGAGGAAAATAAGAGTTACGAGAAAACTGATGATTCAGAATAAAATTTGGTATAAAAAGCAGACAGCTTTTCTAATCTAAAAATAACACCGAGCAGCGAACATGTAACGCATGTATAAAGGGCCAGGCATAAAACTTGGTACGAAGAAAATTGCAACGTTAAAAGGAGTCGGGCATTGAAGCTATTGATAGCCGCCATTAAGGGAAACTGTAACGCGCAAGTTATGTTAAAAATTGTAAGAATTTATTAGCTCTACCTTGGTATGTTTGTACACATTTTTTCACAACATTCAAATCAAACTTGTCACACAGAATGAAAATATTGTTGCTTTTTTAATTTCTGTTTTTATTTTTTCAACAATCTTTTTGAGGGAAGGGGGGGGGCTGAAATATATCCGCTATAATTTTGACAACTGTTGTTTTTGCTGAAACAGTTTTTGTGATTTAGGAATTGAATTTATATGAGCCTGTTATTTTTTGAATTTGTAAGAGAAAATACGTCGTAGGAACAATACGAATCCACCCAGAAATTCGCCATTCCATCCGCTCTAAAATTAGTTCGCTTCGGCAATGGTGAAGATCTGTACACTCTTCACGAGACTGCATTCCACTTTTACTTTAACGGCCTATACACCCAGACGAAAACATAAATACATTATACGCGCGATGTCGTCGGCCTTCCTATATACACTCCCTTTTTTCACCCAACACCCGATACGCACGTATTCGACTTTATGAAATACGACTTCAATTAAATCGCGCGCTCCTTTATTTCCTTTCAATATGCGAACCTCCTTTACGATTAATAAATTGCAACCTATTGTAATGGACATTTTTATAAACAATTTTCATCCTCTTATAAAATATGGCCACCCTGATGAAAAGACACTATAATTTTTGTCTCAAACAGAACTGCATTTTAATAATCTTTTTGTTTATTTTGTTGTTGATTTCTTTTCATATGAAAAATGTGTGTTAAATAATTTAAAACAAGATATAAATTGTCAAATTTTTTAGAGTCAACAGATTATGAAAGTCAATCCGTTTTCCCAACGGTTGGTCACGTTTGGTCGCTTTTCATAAGTCATCTACGGTAGTTTTTGATTTGACGAAGAAAAACTCGGGCGCTTTTCTTCGATCGAACGTTTATTTTCATTACAAAAACAGAACGGCCTGGCAAGGGTCCGTTGCGATGAGCGCATAATTTCTTGAGGAACCATGACACACTTTTACCGCTGTTATTACTCATTCGAGGATAACTTTGCGTTTCCCATATTCTTGCGAATTAAAAAAGATAACGCATGGCACGCAAATGAAATGCCTCTTTCAGCTCTGAGCTTTATCACTTTTAACCTTGCCAAATGGTTTTCTTTCTTCCAACTTATTAAATATATCATTTAACTTTTCACATAGTAATCAGAATTTTTTAAATCACAAATTAATAAAAACTAACAAATATTTTAAAAACAAATTTAAAAAATAAACTAAGAGTTTTGTTCAGAAAAAAATGTTTGTTTTTAATCTATTTTGTTTTTTCTCTTGCAAATTAGATTCGAGCAAAACAAGAAGGACAATAAGAAAACAAAAGAATGCAAGTGGGTAGTTTGTGGTACAATTTTTGCATAGCTGATTGTCTTTGACTGGCACAGCAAGAAGTCAGTCATAAAACAAACATTTTTTGCCACATAAAGGTCGTTTTATGGCACCCCAAATCTTCCTTAAGAATATCCCCAAGGCGTAAAAAAACGCAACATTAGTATTCATTGAAAACTAACACTTGATTTAATTCAATAAATTTGAACGCCGAAACGGATAAAAAGTATCCAAACTAAACTGTCCGTGAAGGCGAATTACACTGTCGAGTTTTGTTCTCGTTATTGGATAATCTTTCAAAAATACATTCGTTATTGGGTGTTATTGTTAACCGCATGACGAGGCCCGTTCGTTTTTCGTATTGTTGTGTTTAAAAGCGGGTAAGGAGAGTCGTAAACACGGTAACCTTATTCGCAAATTACCTCGAATATTAGAACAATTAACTGCTCTGTTTCATGCCTCACTCAATTTGTTTATTCATACGTGTTTAGCTCATTTGTGCAAAATTTATTTTCAAATTTTAATCTGCCCAGTTAAACAATAACATTTACAAAATTTATTTCCAACAATTTCAATTTTATCAACTATACATCATTAAATTACACTTTTGCCAACATTTTTATTTTAGTTTCTTAAAAATTTTTTTCACATACAAATAATATTCATGATTTTATTAACGATTTTAAATAAATGTCCATGAAAGTAATTTTTTTTCAATTATATTATTTGGTTATAACATTGAAGGTTCGTTTATAGTTGAACATGCTCGTTTTTGTCAGAATGAGATTGATTTGGAAAAAAAGGGCTGAAAATGTGATAGTTGAAAGGTCAAGTTTGACATAAAAATATGAATTTAGGTTAATAGCGAACCGGGGGAATCGAATCGAAATGTTGTTTGACCTACACTACGCCCAATGCGAGGTTTCGCAGCGAATCCAACCCCCACGAGTATAGAAGCTTTTTAACGCCCTTGGTAACAACCCAGCTTCGCGGATAAACTGGCGCCAGGACGACTGGCTGCTGGCGCTGTGTTGTCGCGGACCAAAGACGGATCAATGGACATTGCATTCATATCCGCTAATGCTTTTTACGTTCACAAAGCTTTCCACTCAGATAAAAATTAAATCACAACATTTCTATTTTCCTTTTTTTACTAATTATTATCAACTTGTTTAAGTACCAATTAAAAGTAAAGTTAATTATTTATCGTCAGTCTACTTTTAATAATCAATTGAAAAATTTTGATTCATCGATTATTGCATAATTTAAGAACACAAATTCTACAATGAGTTGGTAGAATTAAAAAGTAATTTGTTACTTTTCAATTCAGTTGGGCTGCCGGAAATGCTCAGATCGGTCTACCATTTTGAGGTTACATTTTTTTTTTTTTAATTTGAGGTCCTTTTTGAAAACTTGTCTTTAAATTTCAAATTTTTAGTTTACTGCATGTATTAAATTAAATATTCATACCTGTTGAAATCAATAAAATTTTAATAATTTATTTTGAAATGAGACATGATTCAGAATGATTTGATTATGCAAAATTATTCGAATTTTTCATGAAAAACCTCGGACTTTTTTATATTTGGCATAATTCAATTGTGTGAAAATTGAATTGTCGTGAATGAGAAGGAATGTATGAAATGTTTTAAAATTGTCACTGGACGTTTGTGCATTCAAATTGATTGTTAATCAAGGAATGGGCGATGTGCAATTACGTGTGTCATTATTAAGCGCAGGACTTTCGAGAAATAATCAGAAATAAATGGCACGTACGTCGTCGTGCGATTGAATCAGTCAGTACCGATATTGGTTTTTCGCTCGCTCCATTAAATCTCTCTCTAGACGTTATGTATTTTTACCCCGAGTAAAAGCCGGTGACATCATCGCGCCATTTGATCATTCACAAATCAACAAAACATCCGTTACATCAATTTGCATCAAGATTGTGCAACCCATCAATAGATACCATTTCGTGACTTATTATTTATAAGTTACAATAAACGTTTCGCATGCGATTTATATTTGTTTTATACTGAGTGACACGCAGGCATAAATAAATGCGCTATTTGTGGCTGATAATTGCGTTATCCTCATTGCATTTATGGAAGAGAAAAATTATTTTTAATTTGAGCCAATTTTCTTTCATTGTCTTCACATTTTTTATCGTCCATTATTTTCTAATAACTATTTATTTATGTTCAAATGATCATGTTTAAAACGATTAGGAGAATTCTCGAGAAACATTTTTTTCTCGAATCTTATTAAACTTACATTTAAAAATTTGCATTTTTTTTCCTTCGCATGAAGATGCTAATTATAAATTATTGCAATATTTCACCGCGAAATAATTTCAATTACATAAACGTCGAGTCGTTTGTTAATGTCATTAGAGGTTGATTATTTTTATTTTTATCCTTTGAGCGCGCTTTTTCGTGTCTTCAAGTATCAAAAGCGCGAGAAACCTGTCGACAGGAGCATCAAGAAAACAAAAGGAAGACATGATTTGAATTGCATGTTTAAATTTAGATTAGTCGTTAGATCGGGAAGTGCTAATGAGGTTACAATTTGGTCTCCGGACGAATTTCGCGGCTCGGCCTTGGTTGGCAAATGCTAATTTGTATTTACATATTTTGGCACTTGGACAACATTATATGTGATTCATTTTCTTTTTCTTTTTTTTTCATATAATAAAAGGAAACTTTACACAAATGCAACTATAGTTAAGAATTTCTAACAACGAAATGTTATAAAAATAGTTTTTCATTTTTTTTCTTTTAATTTAATAACGTGATTGTTTAAAATTGTAGGTTTCGAATTTCATAATGTAAAAAAGCAAGGAAAAACGATGGAATAAAAAAATAACATTTCTGAATAATTGATTGTGATGAAAAAATACATTATTAATAACCATAATCCATGTTTCATCACACGTTTTGATACGACAGTGTTGATCTCAGCAATTTTTTTGTTTGTACGAATAACAAAAAACATGCTGTGGCTGTCCATTGATCGTCGGGCATTTCAACATCTCGACACCGCATCTTTTCATGTTCGAACGACGTCCAAATATTATAAATGCGAGTTAAATAAGCAAACGTGTCGATGTAATATTGACACTCGCGTAATCTACGATGACTTCGCACGAGTTGTAAATAGATTCCGACGTTTCTCTCATTTGCATCAGGCGTCTATGAATTTGTCTTTTTATTTCTTCATTTTGTTCCCTCCTTCTTCATCGTTGAGCTTATGAACGAAAATCCATTTTGTTCAATGCGTAATCTTCCATCATCGCATTGCTATTTTTAATTTCATTTCCTTTTTCAACTTCAGGTGCGAAATACCAAATCCTTGAACGTCGTTTTCAGAAAGATTGTTAAGCTGTAAATTTTATTACATATACTCCCACCTTTAATTTTAATTTTAAATGAAAACTACTATTTTGGATTAAAAAATCAGAAAAATGGTGATATTTTAATCTTTCAAAATTTATAAAAAACTAATCAAAAAATGAATGAATTGAATTTGTATCCAATTATATTTGTGAAACGTATATTACCAAAAAAGAGTGTGTAGAAAAATTAATTTAAAGGATATCAAACAACTGATCTATAGTTTGCGAAAGATTTATTGATTTGTTTGATAAAATCAGATATCATTTCATTTTTTCGAATTGAAATTTAGTAATCGATATTCCTACAAATCAAATAAAAGCCAAGTAACGAAACAGGATCGGCAGTTTAGCTGGGTGTGGCAAAGTTTTAAAACCGCAACGCCTCAACAATGAAAAACAACCGATTCCCATCGTCAAAAATGAGGTCTGCCCTGTTCGATTGCAATTATGCGATATTTTATATGTTCGTATGGGTGCATAAATCCACGCCCGGGCTTTTCTTCCTCGGCGTCCGATTTCTTGGTTGAGTAGCAAAATGGATTCATCATTTTCAGCCGTGTGCTTTCACCTGTTGCGTGTCTTACAACGACTCATCAATAATAAAATGCTAAGGGAATATGTCGCTTTTGATAGCCACCGCGAGCTATGCATTTCCATTGCAAATTTGATTTTTCGCTTGTCAATTCTGATTTTTTATGAAAAAAGGAAATCTCAATCTACGAAATCTCTGAATCATTACAAAAAATTATTGTCATCATGGAAAATTATTTAATAGTAATAATAATTTATTAATGATTTGTTTTTTTTTCTGCTTATCAAAAAGTTCTGTTGAGCGTGATAAAATAAAATGCTACTGTTTCTCGAGTTGAAATTGATGTCATCAGATGGCGTTTTGTTTAATTTCAGTTGATTATTATTTCTGACCTCGAAAGTCATGTCAAACGAATTCAAAAGCACTTTTGTATTTCGTGTTTACGACAGGCAACATTGTACCGAGCTCGAACGACATCGCCAAACGGAAGTCTATAAGCAAAATGATATTAAAATGTGCTCTATGCAGTGGGTATAAAAAAATTGAAATGCGCTTGAGCGTGTGGGCAATAAATCATACGGTACCTTTTTTTATAACTGGCGTGCATTGTGCGAAAGCCGTTGCGAGGCTCGCCTAGAGGTTCACTTTTTTCGTCAACCGAATCATCACATGGATAATGACATCATTGCCAGAAACTCGTGCATTTCATTCGAAATAGATCCCAACGCTCATCCGTTAACTTTCCAAGCGATTTCGTGGAACTATTCTAGATTTGACACCAAACTGCAATACGTGATGTAATTTCGATGTTTCGATTCTATTATAATCGTGTTATGAAATTTTGGCATCGGTTTCAATCAATAAATTATTTTCACTCGCCAATATTTTTTCGCTAATATATTGTTTCCGCAAAAACATTGATCTACTTGCTTTGACAAAATTCTTGTTTTTACATTTCAATTTTGACATTTCAAATTTTTCTCCTTTTATGAAATTTGTCTATAAAAAAAGTGATATAGTTGTTATGTTTTATTTTGCAACAACTGTCACAAAACGTAAAACGTTTTTACGACGTTTTCCATTCAATTAAATGAGAATTGCAACGTTGGATTAATTTTATTAGCGACAAGAGGCAGTCGCAATCCAACCGCGGGTATATAAAGTTGTCGACGGAATGCGTTATTGTCGGGGCCGTTGGGTTTTTCGCAACCGGCGATTTCCGTCTCGCAACCGGTCGCCGATGATTCGCCCACGATATTTTCTCTGCTGCAACTCACGTAATCCCCGTGTGACTTTCAAGGTTGCTCAAACGATAAGGCAAAAATCCGATGATTTCATTGTGTACCTGTGCTCATCAATTTATTTTTATCGCGATTACGTTAGCGACACTAGAGAGCCTCAAAACAAAACGGAGCAACTCATCTTTATTGCCGGACGATTCATCATTTCAATGTGTGAAAAAAAAAACAACCAAGAGAAAAATAAGGAAAAGAAACAATAATAGATATTATTCAAGTACCTTGTATCAGAATCTTTTTGCATGATTCATCGATTCAATTGGATGTAAAAGTCAATGAGGAGGAAGTATAGAAATATCAATTCATTAGAGAATCAAATTGAGATATTCCGATGAAAATCTTTGAGCAAATGTGACAAATGAAGAAGTCGATGAAACAGGTGAATTCAAAATGACAGCATGAAGATGTTGAAAAATAATCGTGATTTAATCGTGACTAAATTAGATAAACACTTGACAATCCAATTCTTATTCAGAAACACTTTAAAACGTCAGCTTTTAATTTTATTTATGCTCTCGGTATATGTGCTGTTCAAAATTTCGAATAAAAAGACTGGACATACAAAATGAAAAATGAAAAGGAAAATTATTTGACTGTATGTGAATTTGCATGCAAAATCACAATCTGATTATAGAACTAGAATGCGGCGTATATAAAGCTAGATAAACAGCGTACATTTTTGCAACGCCGATATGGAAAACACATTCGTGGGCAAGCGCGGAAAATTACCTAACTGGCGGTCTCCGTCGAGCGATCACTCCAAGTGAACCATAAATTTCATCCGCAAGCCCAACAATTTTCTTGGCCAATAAAAAACGTCATCGAACGACCCCTGCCATTTATTGTAAATTCCACGCTATGTTATAATTTTTCATAAATTCCACGCGAAAGCGTAACAATAACGCCGTCGTACACCAAAGTTAAACTGCTAAACCTGCCTTGCACTACACGTCGTGGTTGTAAATCCGCCAGTTTATAGATTTCACATAAGGAATGTCCACAACTTCTCTTATGTCAAACTGAGATCAAAAAGGGTGAAGATTTTTCGAACCGACTTTCTAAGATGCTTCTGATTGGTTTACTTTCAAAAATAATTCAAAGAGAAAAAAGAAACAATTAAATCATTTTGTAAAAGAAAAATGAGTTTTAAGAAGTTGCAAAATAGATTCAATAAATTTTAATATCAAATTTGAACTTTGGCATGATTAGAAAAAAAGAAAATCTTGTTGCAAATTTCGCAAACGTTTAATCAAATTAAAAGAATGATAAAAAAATGTGTTGAGATAAATTTGGTAAAAGAATTTAAACATTAGTATATAAATAATATTAGAGAAGAGGAGAAAATGGTGAAGGTGGTAATTAACAAACCGAGACAGAAACAAGAAGCTTTCCGTTCGGCATCATAAGGTCATCAGTCATTGGTGCGACCCATTTTCTCCGGGGGCTTGGGTGTGGTGGCGGTTACGCGTGTCCGCCCGCTGGGTGTAAACTTGCACAAGACAATTCGTGCACGTGCATCGTCAATCGTTGAATTGTGCACTGAAGATGGCGGCCACCGAGCGATTAACGATGCACGAACATGCACGCCGTGAACCCGCACGGCTTATTCAGATCCGCGTGGGCGTTGTCGCGCTACCTATATCGCATCCTCTCATTTTTCTCTTCTCCACATTTCCATAAATTGCTCGCCTCGGAGACTTACTACTTCCAGATCGCTACGATAGGATAATTGACCCGGGCCCTCGTGACCTTTTCTTTCTAGACCACCTTATTTAATACCGATTTTTCTGTCTTCCAAAAAAAAGTAGTTTTACAAAATTGAAAATCAAAAATAACAGGGGAAGTATCCAAAATTGAGCAGACAGGTGCTTATCATATTAATAGGAACGGAAACCGGGTGCGGTCATGATCTAGAAATCTAATTCGTTTATTCCTGGAACTGTCAGTTTCGACTCAACAAGTTGCTTCCTTCACAAATCAAAACTTTTGATTGAACAAAAATGTGTTTTAATTTATGTAAATTGCAAAGCTTTTTATAATGACAATTGATTTTGTGTTTCAGGTCACACTAAGTCGCTGCCAGAAACCGCATCGGAGGAACCGACGAGCGATTATGATTATGGGGATGAGCCGACGGTCATGCTGAGCAAACCTCTTACCATCCGAGCGCAGCCCGGTGAAAATGTCATATTCCCCTGTGAAGCGGAAAACGACGGTAGGTTCCATTCAGATGCCACTGATATTATCTCTTTAACTTGAGAAAGATCGGATATATAAACATGTCCGAAAACACCAGCAGGACCAAATAATGTCGTTACGCTGATGGGATCTATTATCTACTCAGGTTACACAAATGTGTACCGTGAAACCTGTGTTTGTTTCGCTCTCAGTAGGGGATTATAAGTTAAATCTTTTCCTCGTTGTTTTCTTATCTAAAAAAGGTTAACGATAATATCTCATAGGCTGAAAAAAAATATCTAAGGTATTTTAGCTGGTGAAAAAAATATAATACTGAGAGCAGATCAATTAAAAACTTGACACAATTTTTCGCTGGCAGGCTGTCAATATTAACTGAATGACAGATGGAATGTGACTGATAACTCGACCAGTTCCTTCAGCCTTGACATGATAAAGGTGGAAAAATGTAACGAGTGAATTTTCTTTTCAGCTGAATGGCCAATGGTCTGGACCAAGAATGAAGAAGTGATTGCTCTGGGCCCAAGTATCCTCATACAGGACAAGAGGTACAGCCTTGAGAAGGACTACAGTCTGATGATCAGAGACGTCAAGCCAGAAGACGCGACCAACACGTACACCTGTCGGATTACCAGTCAACCTCCAGTGAATGTCACTCACCACCTGGTTGTCGGCACAGAAGACGAACCGTTGGTCTCCATCAGTCCTGCCAAACATAAGGAAATCAAAAAAGGAGACAGTCTTACGCTCACCTGCAAAATTAAGACCAACGAGAAAGTCATCTTCAAATGGTCCCATGATGTATGACAATTTCAAACTTTTTATTTTAATCTCTTCATTTGCACCAAATTCAATTAATTATATTTATATTGTAAATTTCCAATTTTGCCTATGGTTTTGGTAAACTATAATTTTTGCTTTTGGCAGTTTCCCCATTATAATTTTAGACTTGATTTTGTGTGAAAATCATAGGGATATCAGTTTAATGATATATCATAGTTTCTTTCAAGTATTTTGTTTGTTCAAGTAACAAAATATTTAGTCTTCCAATCAACTTGTTAAAAAGCATAAAAATTGTCAGTGTAAAGGCAAAGAATTGATTGCAATTTGAATCTTTACAAAATGTATCTGTTTCTTATCTCATGACTCATCTGTACTTTTGCGAATCCATTTGCTTATCGTTAATTGACGAGTGGTCAATCATCACAAGCTTATTTACGATTAAACAAACTTAGATTTTCTACTCCACCATTAAGTCTGCGATGATTTGATAATCATGGCTGAGCAAGAATTTGATAAAATGCTTATGAAATGAAAATTATTCTTCCAATGCATACTTTATCCGCGGAGATATAAAAACTGGTATAAAATTCATGCGATTGTAACGACTGATTGAAAAACTACCAGCAATTAAGCTGCTAATGAGTCATTATTCCAGTCACTGAACATTGCAAATTATCATGAGAGAAATGGCAAAAATGACTATAATTCATTCGATCTTCACATTTTGTTTGAACTCACCTCCTTGAGTGATTCATTTTGATTGGAAAACCTTGTTCTCGTTTGATTATACCAGCATATTTTGTCTTGAATCATATTGTTTCTTCATTTGTTTTTCAAACTACTTTTATTTCGCCAAATTTGCATGATTGAATATTTTAATTATAAGAAATTGAGTCTTCTGAACTCCTTCAGCTTCATGTTAATACCGTTTTCATTTAAAATTCATTTTTCTACCTTTCAAAAGTCAACAAAAATTCAGCATGAAAGTTGAAAGAAAAAGAAATGATATGAATGAGATGAATTTTGATTGAAACATTTTGACAAGACCCAGATCCTCATTGAGCTCTCAAGTGCCATCGAGTCAAGTCAGTTACAAATGTTTGTTCGGCTAATATTGATTCACAGATTTGACTCTGTATCTACTCGTGTTTCTCGGCTCTGATTTGTATTTCAACAGAGTATGTGAATGATTCAAGAGATATCTTCGGATAAGGATGCAATTCATCGCACAAACATAGTAGTGAATCAGGATGTTGATGATTTTTAGGGTAACCGGTTGCACGCGGAGCAGCACTCGAACAGCGCTACGGTGACCATCAAAAACGCGACCAGACATAATAGCGGAACGTACAGCTGCCTTGTTGAAACCGGAGCTCCGAAGCCACCTCACGCGTCCACCAAAGTTAATGTTCGCTGTAAGTTAATCAAAAGCATTCATTTAAATTTCATTAATCTATTCATTTAACATGTTTCACATCTCACTCGGTTAATTAAAATAAAATAAAAGATCATGCGGGTGGACAACTCGACTCGAGTTTATCATTTCTTTCTTTTTGTCATATTTGTCTTTCACTTTTTTACATTACTTTCTTTATATTTTTGTATTTGCTTGTTTTCTTTTTCTATAATTCTCATGTTTTTCTTTTTTTTTTTTTTTTTTTTTTTTGACTGATGTGAATATCATAAGGGCAGGGTAATAAATTTGAATGGAATGTTTTTTCAGACCCTCCAGAAATAAATGTAGAACATGAAATAGTTCATACTGGTACCGACATGGACTCGAATATAACTTGTACAGTGCACGCACATCCTCATGCTAAAGTCACTTGGTACCACCAAGATAAGCTCCTGCAAAATAGTGACAAGTACACGCTGCATGATCATAAGCCTCATCACACCCTCACCATCCACAAGACTCATCCTTCCAATTTCGGAGTTTATACCTGCAAGGCCACGAGCAACATTGGGGAAGCTTCCGCCGACATTACGCTGGAAGGTAACAAAAATTGACAATATTTTTTAATCTTAATGAAATGTTATTTCTCTCCAGTTTGATGAATAATATTAATAAATTGATTTGAATTTTAGGAACTCCATCACAACCAACAGTGCACGAAGGCGAACTAGATAGGAACGATGATTCAACCTTCATCCTGTCCTGGCGCTTACAGAGCTACTCGCCGATTGCAGAGTATAAAGTAATTTGAAAATCCATCACACTGGAACCTCCCATTCCAATTCAATTGATCCATCCGTTTCTCTTATTCCCCGTCCCTATTCTAACTGGAGAATAAGAAAAAGAGAGGAGGCTCCTTTTTGTTCGATCGAGTTTTTATAGCTCCTCAAATGACGCAAGTCGAATGCTAGTTTTGATTTTTCATTTGATCCCACAGTTGGAGTACCGTCGAAAGGGCGAGGAAATGTGGGAAGTTGCGAAACCGCCTGTCACCAATGGCCAAGGTAACACATTCTACGTGAAACATCCCATCGAAGGCATCCGGCCAGGACCCTACGAGGCGATACTCAGCGCGAGGAACGATTATGGCTGGTCGCCCAAATCATACCCTTACACGTTCAATGGAGGTGAGTCCCAATCGATTCGTCATGAAACATGGACTAGTCAGAATAGCGATTAACCAGTTTTATTGAGATTTCTCTATCGCTTTTAGAGATAGAAACATGTTTTAATAGAATTTTTTTCTGCATTTTCAGAATACGTAAACGAAGATAGACCCAGTGGAGGTATCACTTTTATTATTAGTTGTTTTTTTTAATTTATTATGTATTTTAAATAACGACTGTTGATAATAAATTATTTTTTATTTTTAGTTCAAGGTTCTGCAACGACTGCACACATGAACACGATATTAACGGCTACACTCCTAGTCCTCTCATCTTTCTTCTATAGCAATCTTTAACTCTGTCTGTGTAATCTGAAGAAGAAAAAGGAAACCTATAGGTAAAAGTTGTTTTCAATTAATTGAAATATAAAATATAGATATTGTAAGGAAATAATTAAAAGGATTTGAAATTTGCAGGTAACATGTTGTAGCCAAAGTATACGTCAACGGGCGTATGTAACTGCGACGCTGAAGTACATCATAAAAACGCTTTTCCACTGCAAAATGAGAAATTAAGAATGTGCACCGCCAGCAGTTGAAATTATCCGTTTGCGATTCTCCATCTTGTCTATATATGCCATATATACCTATACGTGTAAACGATATTCAGATTACGCCATGACGACAAAAGTCCGTTGAATTGTATTTGACAAGTTCTTTACATATATTTTTGTATTGACCCACTTAAAACTCTTAAGCCGTTCAAGTACAATTGTTTTTCAATAACAAATAACGTTCAAAATTGCAAAACCAAGAATCAACTATCCGCGTGCTACTATTATATTTTTATACGATTGACCGGAATGATTACTCTCAAGTTTTCCGATACTTTCTTCTTTAGAATTGTATTTATTCATTCCTAAGTTCAACAACTTTTTTAATTCCATTTACTGTTTGTGTATAATGTGATATTTATTACTTGCATACATGTTATAATGTATAGTAATATAAAGAATGATATATTATACACATACTTTGGAAAAAATTTGAAATCGTATGAAATATGGTATCGCACATTTTAATTTTGATTGACAATTTTATGGGGAAAAAAAGAGAACATTCAAAAAGAAACTATATATTTATATAAAAAATACCAAGTGCGCATTTAAATTTAAACTGAATCAAGAAATAAATGTAAATGCGCGCAATTAAGAACTACTTTACAATCGCCTCTGTGGCATAGTATTCATTGTATATGAATAAGAAATAGCGATCTTTATTATAATTTATTTTTGTATGCTTGTGAAAGACAAACAACTAATGTGTTCCATGTTATACAAATGTGTGTAAATCTTGCTGGTTCGTCTTACTTTATTGGCGCAAGACAAAATTGTGAAGGTTCATTTTTAGAGTGGGGGGAAGGGGTAAAATTGTCTACGATAGGTGAAATTCGAGTTGAAATTGTGTGTCTTTGTATGCAAGATAGAAAGAGCGAGTGTCGGCTAGTGAATGATTAAGACTTAATCATCGTTTAACCCTTTCAATTTCGAAACAAATTTTTTAACTGAAAAATTGTATTGATTAATCGCGTCGAAGGGTTACGTAGGATAAAATTGGTAGAATATGAAAACGTGATGGATTACAATTATTTTTCCAATCCGAAGTTAAATTAATGTCACGCAATAATAAATTAATCAAGCAAATATCAAGCATTGTTCTGATTCGTTATGTTGTAATAAACTCATAAGAGCGGTTAAATAACTAAAGTTTGATCTGGTTTCCTCACGATAGAATTTCACTCGTGCCTTACAATTGGAGTAGCATTTTGCTTTTGAACATGTCAAAAAGAATTACTTGACAATCTACAATCAATACTTTTTGTTCTATATTCCGGGCTCTTAGTTTTGATTTGTACAAAATATTTACGGCTACTATAGATTTTGTAATTACCATTTAAATTGTTATTTTTCACGAATTTACAGTGTGTTAATGTATAATATATTTTTTTTTCGCTGAATAAAATTATAAGAATTATTAAATTTCAAGATTCCATTTCGCACACTCCTTATGTCCTTGAATTACATAAGTTTCTTGGGTATGAAAAATGAAGATGACAGTTTTGCACATTACTTTTATTACTTATGTATGTGAACAGAAGAACACACACAATCTTGTAACATTATAATGATCGATGCAGAATACCGTAAGCATCAAGTTAGACATTTATCTGAGATAACAAAATACAGGTGAACCGCGTGTTATTCAGAATCAAAAACTAATCTCCAGCTCTAAGAACCATTGCAGTATTGGTTAATACAAAATAATGGTTAGTCTAAGAGAATTCAGTCTGAGTCGCTAAAGTACGTATTCAAATGAAAATGAAGATCGCATAAATAAAAACTAAAGACTTCTAACCGTGACCTCGATCAAGCTTGCTTGGAGAAAATTAAGCTGCAATTTGGACGATGGAGTATCAATTCTACACAATCAATACAAAACTTGCTGGCGAAACCAATGTTTATATATGTGTTAAATAATACAAACTTGGTGAAAAATTACAATTACAAAAATGTCATTCATAATTTGACATTATACGCCGATGTTTTTCAATTATGCAGTAATTTTCTCCAAGCGAAGTCTCATTATACCTAAAATATTTTATCACAATGGACATAACAATAGAAATCTTAATTGTAATTAAGATGATAAAAAAAAATTCGTTTCCAATTCAACATTTCCTGTTCCGCACCTAAACCAGATTTGTCACACTGTTACGTTAATCGGAATCATAGTATTACATCAAGATGAACTTTTTGATTCTAATGATGATTGAATGAAAACTCGTAGTCACAAACGTTGTTCCCCCCCCCCCCCAAAAAAAAAAACTATGTTAACTGAACTTTTCAGTTATCCATTTGATGAAGAACACTTGAATACTAAAATCTGTAAAGTTTGTTTTTATCAACGTAATTCAACGATTAAACTTAATTTTATAGAAACCATAAGACGAAGAAACCATTGACAAAAAAATAAATAAATAAAAGTAAAAATGATCATATCAAAGACATCAAAATGCATACAGTAACATTGATCTATCGCGAATGGTTCCTCGTTTCGCTTGTTTTATAAATTTAGTAAAATCGGTTCTTGCATTCATTTGTAATCACATGTTGACTGATAAGCGATTCAAATAACTCAAATGGGACACCACAACGAGCTCTTCATAGCGATGCATTGATGTCCAGTCGGGGTCTTTTACTGCGGTGAGAATTTGCGTCTTCCTGAGAATCTCCATTAATTGACATCAGCTCCCTTTTTCTTTCCGTTGTCTGTAAAATTGTCTTCATTAACAATATTAATAAATATATAACTAAATTATAAAATTTCGATCAAATAAAAATTTTAATCAATTGAATACTGATTGGAAGTGTTAAAAATTTGATACACAAATTTTTAAAAACAATCCTTATTGTTCAAAATATCTTGCTGTTAAAAAGCAAGTTCTTATAACTAGAAATCGAACTCATATTTTTTGGAATCACTTTTATTCACATGCTAAAACGATCTTTTGAAACTAAATTTTCATTGCAAAACGTAAATATCAGTTTAAATAGTTCTAGCAGATAAAAGGTAAGTCATCAATTTAGACATTTCTGAGTCTCATATTTTGTCAACATTTTCAATCAAATTTGATATTTCTGATTGCTTTTAATCGTTCATTAATCTTATGAATTTATACTTTTTACATAATCCCATAACGTATGACAATTTCTAAAAAGACAAATTCAGATCAAAAATTCAACTAAATTATTGTAGAGTTGATCAAAGCCTATCGTTATCATCGCGGTGAGTTGAAAGGTGTCAGAATTTTTGTCTTGGAATGTCACCTTAATTAATTACTCACTTTTTTGTCCCATTGTTTATGAAGGTATCTCAATAGTATGGTCGTCCTTTCTGTCACAATAACTGGAAACAAAAAAATGCCATTATAGTAAGCAATGATTTGTTTTCAATATGACCGATGTAAACATTATTGTAAACAAAAAGAAAGAGTTATGAAATTAAATTACGGTTGATAAATATGAAAACAAACGAATTAATGAGTAAAAACCAACCGAATCGGGTCACTGGTGCGACCTTTGATCCATATGTTGATTTGTTTACAATATAAACTAACTGTTTGCAATGTGTAAGGACTGGATAAATTGACTTACTCTGTTCTGATGGATAGTCTTTTGTTGGTAAATAAACAGAAGGCCGTCTCACGCACGTGCGATTACCGCTGTCCGTATGGAAATTGGCAAAGTTATTTTCATTGTGCGACGGTAAGTCTTTGAGAAACTCCGCTATGGACTGTAACAATGTCACATAAATATGAGCATAACCAAACAAACTCCAAACAACCAATACGCGAGCTACAAAACTCAGAATTTAAACTAAACTAGAAACAAAAGTTCATTCAAGATTGATCAGTTTTTGAATTCTATATTTACTATTAACAAAAGTCTTCGAGATTACATGCATTATTTTGAGTATAGAAGATGAAAATGACGTGCAATCTAAACAAATAATGCACTTTACAGTAGAGACTCGCCAAGCAAGAAAGATTATTGTTACCATTTCTGATAATTCTTTTGTGCTCTCCCTTAGTGTATTGGGTCGTTTTGTTGATATTGGTTTGATTTTAATATAAAAATATATCGCAATTGATGCTTCGAGCAGCTGACAATCACAAGACCATATTAAAAATGTCGTCACGTTTGAACGTCAGAATATCAGTGCATCAAATACACATGTTTGTTGCTGTCTTTGTTCAACATCTATTTTAAGAAAGAGAAAGTCATATAGTACTTTATAAAACTCGATTTTTAGAATAGAATGTAATTTTAGAAGGAAAATTATTTTTCAATTTTTCGTTTATTTTTTCAAAATTCCTCAAACCTCTTTCTCAGTACGCTAGAATTCGGAAATACTGGAAAATCACCAACACTACGCGGATCTTTAATGTAACCAGAAAATAATCCTGAGACGGAAAATCTTCGTTGGTTTGCTATCATTGTCGCACAGCAGAGCGCATGCGTATTAGAGTTGAATTCACGTGTTGTAGTACATACAACCAGCCAGAACCCTTTTGCCAGCGCCCATTCCAGTAGTTGCACATTTCAGTAGTGCACATTTCAGATGACTTTAGGAACGTCAACAAACTGGCCGGTTGCTATTTTGACTAATAGTTGTGTGTCTGTTGTTAATCGGACTGTATTTATTTACGTTTTATTTTTTCGTTCGTGGACCTGTTTCAAGACATGCGTGCGAACGTTGTGATAAGAAATGTTGCTTTTGATGTGTTAAAGAGTGACAGCTGAAGGAAGCTAGTTCTTTTTCACGAAAAGTATGATTGTTTAGAACAACAAAGAACACATGTAAATATGGCACCGTTATACTGTCACACATCCGTATGTGCCTCTTCGTGCAACAAGATTTTTTGAATGTCAGTTGTTGATGTTACAGTGGTATCCTGATAGCACACTCATTAGGGGGGTTACAACATATAATCATGTCGCAGTACTGAGTCAACGAGATCAAATTTGTTCTCCGCGTCGCAATCCTAATCATGGCAGCCTCGCATATGGGAGATATCGTTCACCTGAACGTAGGAGGAACAAGGTAAATAATTAAAAATAAATATAACATCAAACTTGATTTTCATTTCTTTAACATTAACAAGATAATTTTTGTTATTTAAAAGTTTTTTTTATGTTTATCTTGATTTTTATTTAATAAAATAAAATAATGATAAGATAAGTATTATAATGAAAATATTTTTTATGCAGATTAGAGTTGAGTAGGATTGATCAAAACAATGTTGGTTTCAGATTTTCGACGTCGAGACAAACGTTATCGTGGATACCAGACTCATTTTTTACAGCTTTACTAAGTAATCGCATAGCAAGTAGGAAAGATGAGAACGGAGCATTGTTTATTGATAGAGACCCTACGATTTTTTCTATCATACTTAATTATCTGCGAACAAGAGATATTGATTTAAGAAACGTGGATATTAGAGCACTTAGACATGAAGCTGAGTATTACGGTATTACACCGCTGGTAAAGAGACTGATGCTTTGTGAAGACCTTTCACAATCCCCCTGCGGAGATGTCCTGTTCTATGGTTATCTTCCACCTCCTAGTAAGATTATTTTTATTATATTTTATTTTAAAAATTTAATTTTTCGTTTTACAACAAAATGATTGGAATAAATAAGATTTTATAGACTCAAATCAAATCGCAATTCTAAAATTAAATAATAGTATGTTAAATTTAAATGATGTTACTCAAATTTTGTATACTTTTAGGTATTCCCTTGCAAGAACCAGCTGTGACTTCTACAAATGTCAGCGATGTTTCTGTCCATGGAAGCAGGCCAGCTCCAGTAGTTACATCCTCGTCTAACACTGTGACTGTTTCAACTAACACAAGAAGTGATCCAATTCCATCTACCTCCCAGGGTGCAGTGGCTTCTACGAGTTCAGCCAATCCACCGACTAGTTGCAATAGTACGATCATTAATATTAAGGGGGATCATTTCTGTGCAGAAATGACCCTAAGTTATAGATTCTTTTTGTTCATCAAATGGATCTTTAAATCTTGATTTGTACAGACACGAACACACAAAGTTGATATTCTAAATATTCTAAAATTAATATTATATTAAAAAACATTTTAATGGTTTTTTAACAATTTCAAATGACCTCTATAAAATCTGTAAGACAGTTTTTCGATTGTTTGTTTTAAATAAAATTTATAACACGTTAAATCTAATATAATAACATTGTTGACTTTTTATGAAAAATAAAAAAATTGTTTTACAAATTTTTAAAGAGAAGTTTGACATTTAAAACATCCAATTTTGAAATCAATTTTGAACTCCTATGCCACTTTATTCCCTTTTAAATATATAATGAAGTATACAATTAAAAATTAAATTTGATATAACATATAATTTTCGCAGATAAAAAAGATTCTACTTTCTATTCAAGTTCGTATCTTTGCGGATGATTCTTCTAAATTGTTTTTTAATTGAATGATTCATCCACTATTTGATGAAATTACAAAACTATCTTGCAAAATTAGTTCAAAGTTGTTGATTCATTTTTAAATACTTTTTTCAGACTCACAATGCCTGCCAAAATCATCAATACCGAATCATGTGCGCAATTCTTCTTTAGACTATAGAATGTGTTCTCGAGGTCTGCCACATTCCAGAACACCTTCTCTTGATTTGAGACACTCTCGCAATAGTTCAGCTGACTTGAACAAATTATTCAAAAATGATGTTGGAATTGTTTTCGGGTCTCATCAAGGTAAATTGAAACTAATTAATACATCAACTAATATATATTAATAATAATATTAATTTAATATCGTCAATTGATTTTTAGTTTCCAGTTGGGTGGACCCTCTCAGAGTTCAAATTATCAAAGCTCATCATAATTGGATAGTGATAGCCTATGCGCATTTTATCACTTGCTATCGTCTGAAAGACTCATCAGGATGGCAACATGCATTTACAAGTCCACATATAGAATCAATTATAGAGAGAGTGGCGATAAACGCAAAGATGGGCAGTGCAGCAGATGGTAAAATGGTTGCGATCTCTTATGGCAGTCAAGTCAGGCTGTGGAGCGTTTCAGAGGAAGGGTTCAAAACGAATATCGGAACTTTCAATCTAAACGTTCGAGTTGAGTACTTGTTCTTCATCGGCAGTCAACTGGTGGCTCTCTCGCCGACTGGCAAAATCGGCGTCTGGCATGCCATGACCCACCACTGGCAGATCCAAGACGTTGTGCCCATCTCGTCGTTTGATACTGCTGGATCCTTTTTACTCCTTGGATGTAACAATGGTTCTATTTATTACATCGATATGCAAAAGTTCCCTTTGAGAATGAAAGACAACGATTTATTAGTAACTGAACTGTATCGAGATCCAAGTCACGATCCCATCACTGCAATTTCTGTTTATCTCACACCAAAAACAAGTAAGTTTTTAATTCCAATTTTGTGCAATATTGAATCCTGTTGGCCTTTTCTAATATTTATTTTTTAGGCCTCTGTGGTAACTGGATTGAAATTGCTTATGGAACGAAATCGGGTAGTGTCAGAGTTATTGTTCAACACCCAGAAACTGTGGGTCATGGTCCACAACTGTTTCAGACTTTTACTGTCCATCAGAGTAGTGTTACCAAAGTAAGTTTTTCATTTTTTTTTTTTTCTACTTAAACGTAAATAAAAAGTGTAACATAAATTAAATGAAAAACATTGTTACTTAATTAAATTATTATTTCAGATCACTCTATCGGAAAAGTATCTAGTATCTGTATGCTCAGAATACAACCATGTAAGAAGCTGGACCGTAACGAGATTCAGAGGAATGATCTCTACTCAGCCAGGTTCAACTTCTGAGGCTAGTTTCAAAATTGTCTCACTCGATGCTGTGGAACCTTGCATAAGTTACAATACAGGAAATGATTTTGGTTAGTTTTTCTTTCAAATATTAAAAATTGTTGATAAAAAAAACTAGTGAACTGTTCAGAGAATAATTATTTTGTAACTTATATCAGGCCCATTTGGGGAACAGGACGACGAGCAAGTTTTCGTGCAAAAAGTGGTCCCAGAAACAGACCAATTATTTGTCAGACTGGCGTCGAATGGCAAGAGGGTTTGCATAATTCAATCAGTTGATGGCAGTGTGATCACTTCTTTTTGTGTACACGAATGCGAGGGCTCGAGTCGCATGGGTTCTAGGCCGCGAAGATTCATTTTCACCGGACATTCTAACGGAGCTATCCAGATGTGGGATTTAACTACTGCTCTGGATCATCCACTTTTTAATTCACAATCATTCAGTAAGTTTGAAAATCGAATTGAATCTTGAGAATTTACTTTTCAAAATGTATATTCAATAACATATTTTGGCCTAATTTGATCCTTCAAAAATGCGTATTTTGTATTTCTTCAGAAAACGAATATTCTGGTGGCCCAACTCCAGAGGAGTTGTGGAAACTGTTGGATCAGTGTGAATTGAGCAATAGTCACTGCTCAACTCCTTGTATCAGTCCCTGTCCTCTGACTGCAGCCGGACCAAAAATCAAGGCAAGCAATGTCTTGTTTCTGAATCAGTCGCACAACGTGCAAGATCCAAACGTTGCTGCACCATCGGGCCAAGCTCCTAACGCCAATCCACCGTAAAGTAGCATTTTTGTTATTATCAACTGTTGCTCCTGAAAAACTCTAGCTGACTGATAATCCGAAATCATTAAATGATATTTGTTTGGACTTGCTTAGAGTGTACCTTCGGACCAGTTACTTATATGTTAATAAGTTATTTTAACAGTTTCCGTTAATCAAGATGTGTAAAACAGAGCAGTATTTTATCATTATTTTGATTTTAAATTCATTCTATTAGTTAGATTTTGCTTTGTGGTGATAGAATATGTTTAAGTCTTGATATTTTATTTGAAGGTAAAACAGATAGCATTTATGATATCTTGCAATCTTCAACAATTTATACACCTTCTTTAGAATCATTTGTGATAGTAAACTATATTTGCAATTTAAAAACTAATTTCACTTTACTGTGTTAGAAATTTACGTTTTACTTATTTATTAAATTTGATTTATTAGAACTGATCTTTTATATTCGTTACATTATTTTGTCGTATTTCAATCATAAAATCATTCATTGAATAATATTTAATAAATAAAAAATCAGTGGAATCGTTTTAGAGAACCAATTTTATCCTAAAATTAAAAAATGAATTCAAATTTTTGTCAGAGGGAAACAATAATGCACTGTTTAATTTTTAGAGAATTTATTATTCGTGTATGTTTGACACTTTGACAAACGAAATCAACGAAACAAAACGTTTATCTTTGATAGATAAGTAATTTATCAGTTGTGTTTGTATATATAAATTTCTGTACAATAAAGTAATTTTTGTTTATTACAAATGATCGCGTTTTCAATGCGCCCATCATGTTCAACGACTTTGAATAACGGTAATCACTCGAAACACATAACGCTCTTGTGAATAATGTCATTCCGATAGGCACTACGGTGTTAGTTGCTATAATAATTATCAGCTGTATATTAATCTATGAACAGTTTTTAGTTCGCAGAACAATGAACAAGAAAGAATTTTTGATTTTTATATAATTTCATGACTTGTTCCTAATAAAACGATTTACTATTTGTTACCATATCGATATTGTCACGCTTCACTATTTAATATTGTAAGAAATATTCGTAGAATTGTAACTTTGTAATTGACAATCATAAAGAGAGTTGAATAACAGTTATAAACAGATGACTATATTTTTTAGGATGAAATTTTTTGCGATGTTTATAAGTACTTTCAAATTCATTGCAGAATTTTTGTCGACTTTAGTAGACTTATACAACTTTCAGTCAAACACTATTAACTAAATTATTTTACACTGAATTATCACAAATCAAAATTCAGTATTTATCGCTTTCCAGTGTCTGCGGTACAATCATGGCACGTTGAATACTTATATACATAATTATAAACTTTCAAACAAAGCAAAAACAATAATTGTTCAGTTAATATGTCACAAGGTCAACGGTTCATTGATAACATTTTCTGTTACGCCTAAAGTAGACGTAAAAGTTTTCAAAGTAAATAAAATCATCAACTGATGATAATCAACAAATTTTGATATGCTATAAAAAGCTGATCTTACAATCATGAAAATTGGTCTTAGCACCTGTTCTTAATGATAAAAATTAGAAAATGTTTCTCTAGTTGGCAGTGTTTATGTTTTACACAACAGTCTCAACATAATACCCATCAGGGTAAGATAGTAGTAACAATGAATAAATAAGTACAAAATTGAAATCAAAATTGTCCAAGCTGTTAATACTGTTAGAAAATGTAAGCTACGTTTAAAAGGTTCAAAAGAGACTCTCAATGTTTGTGACTATGGAAGCTGAAAATTGTCATGTTAGATCGTTATTTTGTTTCTAATTGCCTTTGCTACTACAACTGTTTATGCCAAAAGAGGTTGTTGCTAAAAGCGTTCGGGTTGGTCATGGGGGTGAGAAGACAGTACCAGCTGACTAGCCCCAGCAGATACATGCAGATGAATCCGAACTTTTTGAGTGGGTTTCTTTGAGCCATCAGTACGGAGAAGTCGGGAAACCCCATGAAGTTGCAAAACGAGTGGGCAATCACAGGCGCTATCAGGTGCCCTGTTCTTACGAATAAAAACGCCGCGTAGGCGCCAAATATCATCGTGTATCCAAATTGGAAACACGATAGGAGGATAGCGCGTTTTAGTGGCATCCCCATCATTTGTAGTTCCACCAAGTGGTGAAAATGAGCAAGTCCGAAAAATAATGTGCTAAGAGGTATAGCTTTGGATGGACTGAAACATTGCATCAGCAAGGGCAGTATGCAAGACCGAAAAATTAACTCCTCGGATAATGGAGCAACCACCAGATTCCTCCACCAGTGTAAAGTTTTCATCTCTGGTAACCAGTACCTAGGATCTGAAAATCAAATTTAATCATTTCAAATGTCATTTAATCATTTTTTTTAAACTCTACTTCAATTTATTCGACTAAATTTGTTACAAACCAAGAACTATTCTTAAGTATCCATTTGCAGCCTGCAAAGTTAGAGGTCCAAGGAATAAAATCATTGTCAGGAGCCATGATAAAAAAAAGGCTGGAAACAAGCCTGCCCACCTCAATCCTAAAAGTTCCCATACGGTTGCCTGAAATAAAATATTTGTTATCAAAATCAACTAATATAATGTAATATTATTTATACAAAAAAATTACTCCAACTGACCGTCGATAGTATTCTTCTGTCTAATCCCAAATATAGTGATAAAGGAGCTATCAATGATACAGCAAACACGCTGCAGAAACGCTGTTTAATAGTTTTTGGATGTTCTCTGAAACAAAACATTCCAATTAGATTTCGAAATCTTCTTACCCAAATTAGTCGGTATGATCAAGCAAGATGATAGCATTTGATTTGATTAACATTTCTCTGAATCAGTTTATTATTTTCAAATGAATCTGTCATGAGTTCAAATGCTATTGAGTAAATTAACACAATTACAACGTCTCTGAAAAGAGCGGCCGCTACTTTTATATTCTAATTTAAATAAATAACATAACAATCTTTAGAACTTCAAACAAAATACAATTAGTTTATAAAATAAAAAAAAAGCATTGTATATTAAATAATAAATTTACATAATTTTTAACTAGTCTTCAAAAGTCGCGGTCCATATTTATTTACATAATCGTATTCTAGGGAAATTACAACAGTGGCAACACTGGATTACAAAATTCTGAAAGTTACACCTACGACAACAAATGTTTTAATAAGAATAATTATAACAATTTTATATTTCATTCGAAACAGAACTAAATTAATGATTATTTCTACTTTTAGCTATTTTTATAGTTCCAAAACATGAAAGAGAGCATTCGAATTTGTAACCAAATAGAGACAGCTGATTGCTGTGTGTGTGAGAATACAGACGCATGATTGAATGAGACATAATGAAGAAATTAACCTGTTAAATGGTGAAGTCCAAACATAAAGGCTGGCGACGTATATCACAGAGAGCGTTAAACATGACAGGATCGCCCGAACACAACCAAAACTGTCACTTTGCTCGTTGTTCTCCATAACTGGTTGTTTGCTTGCGATCAGGATCGCGACGTCAGCTTGAACTGATGCCTAAATCGGGGCGGGGAGGAACCATGGCGTAACCTAACAAACGGCCGAAGAAAAACACTCGCGCCCACAAGACTTTATTTACATTCCCATGCACGGACAGGCCTTTGTGACAGCCGACGTCAGCGCATTTGCTCCTCCAATGAATAAGAGCATAAATTGTGCTTACTGATTTCGCAGGGCTACCAAATAACGCCCGATTCTTAACCAGCTTTTCCCGCCTAAAATTTAAAATTTACGCGCCAATTATGTAATGTTTAGGTTTTTCAGATGAAAATTTATCAGAAGACACAACAGTCTATTTAGCTAAGTGTAAAAAAGATAATACGAGGCAATGCAGGTCTATTTATCTCGTGACAACAATTTACTCGTTACATAAATACAAAAATGGATAAAAATACAACAAAATACGATTTAAAAAACATTTTTTTTTCTCATTGATAAAAACTTTCTTATTAATAAAAAATTAAGTAAAATTTATTCACAATTGTTATGAATAAATGTTTACACTTATTCTATATCAGTTATATAATCATTATTTTATTAGTACGAGTACATATGCTATATCTACTCGATAAAATATAAAAATACAAACTTGATATGAATATCTAGGAATTATTAGATGCAAATAAATTTTTCTACTTAGTAATAAAAATGATAAGAAAATATGAGATAATCTGAAGGGTGCAAACATTTCCTAACCTAAAAGTTGGGTTATGATTTCCGAGAAGGTGCAAAAACTCTCGAAATCTCTTTTTGCGCAACAATTATTTGCACCCCGACAAGCTCTGATAAAAAATGCATCAATCTACAACTTTTTCCTTGCAATTTTTTCTTTTTGACGGCGATGCTTCATAAAAAACAAATGCTCTGTCTCATTAACACTCATTACTATACAAAAGTGCAACGGCGAGCAGATATATGGAATTACAAACGAGCAGTTGCTTTCGCGTGTACGACAGCGTAAGCGTATGCAAAAATTTCTCCCCACTCAAGTTTCTTTTTTCAATCGGCTTTAACCCCGCCGACAGATTTACGCACAGCAAACTTTTTTTTGTGTCGTTTCGAAAATATAATCGATTTTGTTATTCATTGTCGCGTGTGTCACCGCGCAGTGTGGAAATGTCTCGCTACTGTACGCATTTGTTATACTTTCCACGGGAACGGAGAAAAGTTGTATCAAGTTTGATTAATTTGATGACATTAAGTTTGAACGCAAGTGTAAACATCAACATTGTGGTTTAGTGTCATTTATCATTTTTGAATGTCCTCCACTGTCATGCTTCTTTTCACCTGGTGCAAACATTCTCAATGTAAGTGCGCTGTTATTTTTTATATCTTCGAGAGCAGACGATTGAAATTTAAATTTGATGTGCGGGTGTTGGAATTTAAATGTAAACTTCCCGCCATGAGTGGTCTGGATTCACTCAAATTTCCGTAAGGAAATTGTCCAATGTCAGTCGGAAATATCTCATAAAATGTCGAAACGAGGGTAATGGGTCTATGACAAAACGTTTAAGGTGACATCTGAATTCAAAATTCATCCCAAGTATTGTTTATAATGAAGGCTAAAAAACGACATTTTTATTCGTTTCTTTCTCTTTCAACGATTCTATTTTTTTATGTTCGGAACAGAAAATCAGTGTTGTCCGTTGATGTTAAACCGGTTATCGTGTTATTGAAAAAGTTTATCATTTCGTAAATATCTATTTTTTGTAGTTTCTTGCCACTTGTTTCGTTGCAGATATCTTAGAAAACATTTGTGATAGATTCGCGATAAGCTACTGTGTATCAGCGATGTTATCTCAATTTGTTATATTTCAGCGATTTGTACATTAAACTCGATCTCATGCAAGGCGATTGGCTAACTTATAAAACACCAAAGTTTTAAACCTTTTGATTGTTAACATCATTGAGATAGTTATATGCTATTACAATCAGAAACCAAATGTTATCGTCAAACTTGATTCTATACTAATGTTTAATTAAAACTTCAATTAACATCTTAATATTTTCGAATATAAAAAATGATGGAAATTAATGAAATAAAAGTGTTTGTGTGCAATATTTGAAACTAAAAAAATGAAAATGAGTTTTTCAACCTCTAACATCGTGTAATTTTGGTATCTTGCTAAACGATCAGGATGTCTCTGATCACAAAATTTAGCACGATACTCTAAATTGTTATAGCGGTCTCGAAGAACCGTCGGAGGATGTCAACGCTTTGTCAGTCACTCATCTCGATTAAAAAAAAAATTTCTAACAAAATACTTCCGAATAGCAAAAAATAATAACAAATTTACACCTCGCAATGTCGCGAGAGCAATCAAGTTTGATTGATGAATTGCAACATAAATTGCACATTTCAGCAACGTTAAATTTTACAATAAATTAGGAAACGGTACTTCTGAGAAAAGCGTGCGATCATCTGGATCATCAATTTTCAACGAACCCGTTTAAGAGTGTAATTCTTATTTTCTGTCAGTGCTCAGTCACTCAGGTGACAATAAAAAGTGTCGTTTTCCGAGGTGTTGATGATTGTAATTCACCGTTTTTTTAATATCCCATCAACTCAGGCGTTAACAATATGTGAATTACGAGATAATTAAAACTTAAAATAAAAAAAAACGTATTTCAATTTTTTAGTTTTGATTTGTTTAATTTGGCGTGAAAAATCGAAGAAACAAAACTGAAAAAAATACAGTCAAGTGTTTGTCCGATGTCTAATATGTAATCCGTATAGCAAATTTGTTGAGAACAGAGTGGCTAATTAACATTGACCTATTAATTAATTCAGGAGAAAATTTCATTGCGTTTCGAAGTATTGCCAAAACATCGTACCGTAATCTGCGCAGATTATTTTTGATTCGCAGTTACAGCTGATAAATAATAAACAATTTTTTAATCGAGGAACAAATTGTGATACAAGTTGTTTTTCGATATTACTTTTCGACCTTGCATTCTCAAATGGGTATTAATAATTGAAAGCTTCTTTCACTTTTACATATATGATTTTTAACGATTTGAGAAAATTGAAAAAAATGACTTGCTAAAATGGCTACCCGCATGTGAATCAAAAACTTAATAAAGCAAGTTGAACTAAATGATTCTTATTGAAAGTGGCCTTGTCCTTGAACAAAATATTGAATTCATTATTTTGTTACAACAAATTAACAGACAACTTAAAAGTACATCAAAATGTTTATAAAAAATAACTTTTGATTATAAACAAATCGAAATAATCAGGAACAATAAAAACACTTTTCAATTAGACGCTGAAGACATTTTTTGAAGTTGGAGATATTTTTCGTGGTCACTGTCTGGGTGTTTATAATAATAAAGTACAGATCTTATCGGTGTTTCACTTACCAAAATGAAATCGTTACATATTTTAATGACACACGTTTCTACAACTGTTATTAATATTCAGATTTTGTCTTGCAAGAACTTTGTTCCGTCAAGCCAAATTTCATTCTAAAACGTCAATTGAAATTTGTTTTTTATCTATTCAATTTTATCAATTTTGAAATCGTTTGAAAATTCGATACATGAATCGATCATATCAAAATTTTATAGAAAACGTTCATTTTCATTAATTCAACATTAAACAATGATTTACTTTCTGTTACATCTAATGATTTTTTTCTTCAAATTATCAAAATTTTCAAAAACATTGTTTTGTATTTTTTACGAATAATTTTCAATAGTTTTGTTTAATTAATTTTTATTTTACCTACTTACAGACATTAGTTCTTTTAATTTAAATTTAAAGCCAATTTTTTGTTACATTTAACATTTTGTTACGCATTCGTAGTAGTCCTGGTATTATATTGTAAACCTATGTATTAACGTTTTTATTAAATAGCAGTAAATAATAAATTCAACATTTTTCAAATTGGATCATTAGATACAGGTCTACATTAAACACTAGATATAATTTCATGGTAAAATTAAAATTACTAGAATTACCAAAAATGTTTAAAATATACTAATACTAAGGTACTCTATCATTTGCAAAAAAAAAAAAAAATTTACAAGTTGATTGAAAAAATAATCAAAACTTAAAAAAGAAGGATGCAAAACAGTGTGAATGAACATTTGAAAAAAAAAGAGGATACTTTGCATTTTCTCTTTATTATTTATATTAATTACAGAGTAGCTGTACTCTGTGTATGCTGTATACAGAAAGAAACTGAGGAGAAGAAAAACATAAACTGAAATGAAGCGAATCACGTAATTAGGCGCGTAAATTATATCGACATTAAAATGCGATAATAGAGAACCGGAGGTAAGCTAATTTTTGGTCGCGCTGGCCAATCGTGGTCGCCTGGGGACCTTGTCAGCTTCCCCTTGTATCGCACGTACGTAGTCAATGAGTGATCCGAAGTGTCACACCGGGCGACGATGGCAGTTAGTGACGACTTCGAGAGCCATCCAAGAGTGTTAATTCTTGACGCCTCGATTAAACGATCTCGCCAGTGAGTCGTCGCATTTTTCGTTTTTTTGTTTTTATTTTTCACCATGTGTTGACGCTCCGATCTTTCGCATTCGCACTTATTTCTGCCATTTCGGTAATTTCAAACTTTCCTGCCAAAATCATCAGTGAACCCAATCGTGTGCGACAATTGTTTTGGACGTTTTTTTTTTTTTTTCTTACGGTGACAGTTCGCAGTTTTGAATGAACCCTGATTTACTATGCGTTCATTCATATCTCCATGAGAGGTTTATATTTCCCATTCAAGGTAGATCAAGCGTTTCCGTTCACGTTGAATTATTAACAAACAAGTTACGACAACATTATAATAACAACATTTAAATATTAGATACTATTTAAAATTAACATTTTTTGCGTTTTCAAAATTAATGTTTACGTATTTGATGTCCATTTTTTTAACTCAAAGTTAAGACATGAAAATAATGTGTTTGTTTATGAATTGCTTTCAAGTTTTTGCCATCTATTTATTATAAACTTTTGTGTACTTTTGTCGTGTGTTGGTTTCATTGTTGTAAAGTCAAATAATTTTTTGTTATTCGACGAAATTGAATATTTTCTAAAACTGAAATGTATTTCAAAAGTTTTCCTAAAGTTTTGTTATCGCGAGTATTTTATAAATAAGATTATTAGAATTAATGATATTGGGCCAAAGTTCCGTGCTGCTTTTGAATTAGATGTATAAAGACTGAAGAAAACTGGGTTATAACATATTACAAGGGACTGAGAAAAGGAACACGTTCAACTGAATAAATCGTGCAACGTGATAATTGAAAGAAACTATGATACGGCACAGAATACTTAAAATTGTTACAATTTTCTTTTAATCTTGTCGCTCAGTGACATGCGCGCTGCTAACGAGTCAAGAATTTGTTAATTGTGTTTAAAGTTCATTTTTCTTATACATAATTTTTTCAATTTTCAACGGTAATTTAAGTTTCTTGGATTGCCCAATTGTTAATTAATTGACGAATGAAAAGTTGAATTATTTATATTGTAAAAATGCGTTGAATATTGTTGAAATTCGTTTGTCATTTAAGGAAAAACAATTTGGCGATCAATGTTATTAATCTGTAAAAATTAATCAGTGTCTAAATTTATCGTGTTTAAAGAAAGCCAACCGTTATCGTCGCTTTTCGAGCAATCTTGAAGAAACATAGACAAGAGGTTTGACGAAATTATCGCTGGACATTATATTTACATAGTCACTTCTTACTTAAAGTATATACATTCGAAATAAAATATTTTGTTTTCCGAATCAAACAATTAAGAATGAGAATATTTGATGGATATTTGCAACAACTTGATTTAATTTTTATAAAGACATGTTTTTTTCTTCTGGTAATGATGACAGAATGTTTAGAAAATGGACAAAAACAACTCATCTATCATATTTCTATCAAGTGGACATCGCCAGTTAGATCCTTTGTTGACCTTTCGATGACCTTATCGCGACATTTGATAGAAAACAATTTTTCGTTTACACGCATCGACTCATATTAATTCTAATATATACAAAACTCCATGCGACTTTTTTTCCTTCTTTCGTTGCTCAACTTTTTGCATACCAATACTATAAAATTTACAATTAATACGCTACGAACTGATAAAGCAACCAAAACAAGCAAATAAAAATTATCTGCAACTAGATATCATTGACCCAACTTTTGTTCTCGGTTGAAAACATTAGAACGGAAACTTATGCATAGGTAGACATTAAAATCGCACTGATTCAGTTTCAAATTGTTCGAGAAGAAGAATTGTAAAAATTGTGCGTAAAACCAAAGCAAAGCAAAACCTGAAATCGTTGATCTTAACTTTATGGTATCAATCGAATTTAATCTCCCCGTTCTAGAACAAGATCATCGTGTGTTTAATGACTCACTGGCTTACATTTGTTTGATTTGTTTCTTGTCCTGTGCAAATCCAAACGAGAATTATTTATTGATTGTATATTGTCTTGCGAAATGTTTGATTCACCTTTAATTATTCATCAATACTCAAATGGAAAATAACTTTTTTTTTTCATTCGCATCATATATGAAAATTATTTTAAACGACACTAAAAGTTGGTTCATTCAAAAAAAATGAGCCAAGGTCAGGAGGTCATACAACGACAGCTTTTATTAAATAAAAGATGTTTAAATCTCTCAAAGAACCAACGTCATATTTTATTTTTATAAAAACATTTGTAACATGACCATCTCAACTCGCTTTTCTAAAGAGAAGCGAAAAATTTGAATTATATAAAACGTTTAAAAATATACATTTGACAAAGACTGTTGGAACAAAATGAAGAAAAAGAGATGTAGAACTGAGAGTGTAATGAGACTTTGAGAGAACGATTTGTGGCACGTAAGGAAAAATGTATAAGAAAATGAGCCATCAATGTCGACCATAATTGCGCGATAAATAATTTACTGGGGGATCTTTATCAGATCGAGGCAATAATAGAAAGGTTGTGTTTAAAAGAGCTCGGTGTAGTGATAAGCGGCTTACTTAAAACGCGTCGCGTGTCATATAAACGAAAAAGTAGGGGGTTTGTGGGTTTGTGTTGTACAAGTGTCGAAATTGATTCACAGAAGAGCTGCGCCGCCTCACCATGATTTTATGACGAAGGCTCCGGTTGCCTCGAGGAACACCACTTCGGGGTTTTGCTGACCGGTTCTGTACCATCTCAAAGCTTCCACCATGTCTAAGAAGCAATGGCTCGTTTTGCTCATGCTCTTCTTGACTTATCTGCTTTTGGGTGCGCTAATCTTCTACCACATTGAAAGCAGACAGGAAAAAGAAACGCTTTTACAGAAACGGAAAGAACAAAACGAATTCAATGGTAAGTTTTTAGCCTTTTTTCTTGCAAAATATTTCTTTTTCAAACACATCTTAATATGTTGAAATATCCAAAATGAACAAAGTTGGAAAGAACATTTTTTTATTTTATTAAAAATTATGAGAGAAATAAATGTTGAAAGAGTAGCAAGCAACATTGTAGCTACATAATAAGTTTGAGGTGAATTAAATGCCGTCACTTATTGGACATTAATGGATGGGAACTACACATAACTGCAGGGTCGATTTATAACTCCAGAGGGGCTGTGATAAAATCTGGTACAGCTAATGAAATCTAATCTCGCAAAAAGCCATGGGAATCAGAAACCCGAAACATTTAAAACAACTTGAATGTTTGTTTAACAACAATTTTTTCTGTTACTTCATTTATAATCAGCATAATAATTCTAGAACCAAACTATTATTAAAACTCAATGATAAAAATCGACGTTTTTGAATTCTCAGATAGGACCAATACAAAGGCCCTAATCAGTGGCAATTAATAAGCAATTACGTATTTCAAGTTTCAAAAATAATTATAATAAATTTGGTATAATTTAATTACAGTGAGATTGTAGTTCTATATTTTGATTTCGAGGGGGAATTTGAAATGAAGGTGACAAAGAGAATTTACAAATTCGAAAATTTCTTGAAATTAAATTAAAAACCACTAGAGTTTCAGAAATGATTCAGTTGTGAAAATTATTCAGAAAGATAATAACAATTTCAATGACTGTAATACAATGTTTACATTTCGTTTTTGTTAAGGTGATATATAAACATTTTTTACAATAATCTCGGTTTCTGGAAAAGAGTATTAATATGCACTGTTTCAGGACAAAGATATTTGATTACGAATGAATAAAAAATTCAACATTGATTCATCCAAACAGCTGATTATCGAACTTAACAAAAATATATGAATTACTTGAATTTTCGATCAAAAAATCGAATATTATTGAGATCGTCTGATAATTAATGATTTCATTCATGATTCGATGAGGCGGGATAAAAATTGTATATTCAGATTTATTGAATGAGGTTAATACGTAAGTGCTATGAAATCTCTTTAATCTTCATGGAATATTTCTAATGATGCGCGTCCAGACAGCGATATAAAACGTCAAAGCTCTTTTAACTCGTAACATTATTCGATTTCTGAACATTCAAATCAGATCGAAACTGAAAATTCGAGAACAAACAATTTGCATTGGAAAATGTATATACGTTGTTATACAAGAAACCTTTATATTAAAAAAAAAATTTATCAATCGTTACAAAAGTCTAAATTTTTTTTCTTGTTTCTTCTTGAGCACCTGAAGGATCTCGAGTGGCGTAGGAATTCCCATTTGAATTGAAATTATAAAAATGTGGTATTAATCTTTAACAATTCATCGCTGTAACAATTATTCGCGATAAGAATATTTACTTCAAAGCCCAAACGTCATCATTGATAAAAGCAATTATTATTTTCTTCAATAATGCCAACTTCTAATAACAATTTATTCTATAAATCTTTGTTAACTTTTCTCTTCGTTATCCTTTCTATTTGTCATTCGTTTTATTTATTTGTTTTATTTATTGTAAAATAATTAATGGACTGTGTTGTTTTACAACAGAAATAAAACGAATGATTCAATTTGCAATGTACAGATAATTTTTTCTTTCAAATGCAATAAACTTGAGGTCAAAGGTCACGAATGCATTAAAACAATAAAAGCGGGCATAAAAGTTGTGTTATCTGATAAATGATATTGATACATAAAATTAACAAATTGACAAATTCGCCTGAATTGGTAGGTTTTATTATGATTAAACAAGCGACGGAAAATATGCGGGGAAAAAGCGGGTACGCGAGATGAGCAAAGACTCGACGATGTGAATGGTAAAATGTTTGATAAAATGCTTTGCACGAGTTTGTGTGACGCTTTATTATTTAATTAGCATGCAGAAGCATGGCTGTCCTATTATTCCGGATTAGAAGGCTGCTCTTTTGTACGTCGGCAATTTGCAATGTCGAACGCAGTGCAGCGGTGCACACTATGCAACACATCAGCTGGAGTCGGTGTCATTTGCAAGAGCCACCGACAGACGCGATCAAACCAACTCCGAGTTAGCCACTCCTGTTGATCATTAAGTATTCGTCGCAATTACCGTCGCGTTATTATGTCGTTTAGCGATCATGTGAGCCTAATTGATCTTCCTGTTAGACATCGATTAGCCCTTTTGTTTGTCCGAGTGCACTTCAACTCTGTACAACCTGCAAACCCCAACAATTCAACATTCGCTTTTTTACCATTTTCATTCAGTTATTCTCATTCAACAAAATATATCAAGTTCAGCTCACAAAACTCACAAAACAGGGGGTTTCAAATTTTTTAATCATTTAAAAATGATGCCCAACTTAATCTCGTTTCGTCTTTTTTTTTTTTCACATTTAGGGAAATCTCTGCGAAATTTAATGATCCCTTTACTTGTTGGTAACAACAATTTTTGTCACTTGGGTGTCACAAATTGTTTGTTTCATCGTACCAAACTTTTGGTATTTCAATATTAGTTACCTGTAAATCTGATAGCTATACTAATTAAATATTAATTAATAGTAGGATAATTTTCAAATGACGGAAAGGCCTAACTATTTTGGTAAAAGAGTAAATCGTCTTCGATCGATCATTGCTATCTTTTTTGATGACAGCAAAAAGATAATTGTTTTCATGAAAAAAGTTGAAAAAACGTTCAATGGCAATTTATCTTGCGAAAAAAAATGCCAATTCCAGAAAAACAGATCACGTCCGAGTTGTTAATTGATTCGTTTGATCTTGCAATTTACGCAAATCCAAAATAACGTGTAATTCATTTTAACTGTTTACGTTAAAAGGTTGTATCCACTGTTTTTCATTGAATATATCATCCAATTTTCGTTTTTTTCTATCTCATTCAGATTAAAATAAAAATTTGAAACGAAAATGATTCGTTGCTGCGAAGATTAAACAATCGAAAAATTTGAATTCATTTATTCTCATTATCGAACTATTTTACCATATGCATGAAGAACGGTCATCATATATGAAATCATAAGCTTATCAATTCCGATTTTGTATGTAAGTTTTTTCAAACGCTGCTTTTGCATTAATGAAAAATTGAAACGATTTATTTAAGTCAACATTTTTTTTATACTTTGCATCCGCATTCTTTGGTTTATTCTTTTCAATATTCACTTCCAATCATGGTGATAAATGATTTTTCATGCTAATAAAAAAAGGGCAATCAAATTAGAAAAATTGGCAAAAACTGAAAACCTGAAAAATATTTTGAAAATGATCTCTGGTATTTATACAGTTTGAAATTAAAGTGAGATTAATTTTAATATTTATAAAAAATAACATATAAAATGTCTGAGTCGATTATAGCGATATCATTTGAATATCTGATTTCGTCTAGACGCAAAATCGTTTAGAATAATTGTCGAAAGTACTTTGTATAGACAAACGGTAGACTTGACAATCTGCGAATACAAAAATGTATATTTTTTCTTGAAAATTTTCAGCACTGGATATTAAATAATGAAAAAATGAATGATTGGCATAAACAAAAATTGCATCCGAATTGTCGAAATTTGTAATTGATTTTGTAATAGCTCTTGACGAAGCATTGTCGCTGTCGCGTTTAAAATTCAAGTCACTTCAGGTCGGACATTGATGCTGCTCGCCACGATTGAATAAGCGGCTAATGTAACTAGAAAAAACAGCTCGATAAGATAATAGAGAACAATTGTGCCATGAAAGTAGATCTATTTAATTCCAAGTCCAGTATCCCGTGCAGATCAATTCTTTATTCAATTTTTCTCACCCTGGGACAAGTGGTCTGCGCTTTTTAACATAAATTATTTATCAATACAACAAATTGTAATTGCATTGTAATTGCTAATTAATACAATTAAATCATAATTAATCATATTAATTGATTGAAAAAGACAAAAATGTTATTCATTTTGTTCATGTAATTTTGTTACAGAATATTTACACAGTGTTATTAAAGGACCGAGCCAAGAAATTTTCCTAAAGCTCTCGGACTACTGTGGTAAAACTATTGGCAATCTATCAGACCATGCAGACGAGATCAAGTGGGATTTTTACAACAGCTTTTATTTCGCTTACACTGTTGTTAGTACAATTGGTAAGTAATATTTCCCGGGGAGAAAAAGAATAATTTTTCTCCCCGCTAAAAGCGACCTTGACTTGGTTTCTTTTACCAAACCAAGTTTTACAGATGACCTCTTAAGGTGGTACGAAAGGTCACGAGTCAAGGTCGAAATGAGATGAATAATAAATGAGGATTAACTAGCAGATTATTTGTTTGATTGTAGGTTACGGTAATTTGGCACCAACAGGCCCAATGGGACGTATTCTGACAATGATTTACGCTCTGATCGGCATCCCGATGAACGGAATCTTGCTGTCGCAACTCGGCGAGTATTTTAGTCGAGCATTCGTGAAAGCCCATCAAAAGTACAAATCATACAAGCATAACAAGATCGATTGTCCGAAGAAACTGACACCCCTGGAGACTGGCAAGGCCGGCCTGGCCGCGCAGATTCTCATGTACCTCTGTCCTGGTTTCGTCATGTTCATCTTTTTCCCAGCCTTTTTGTTCTCACATTATGAAGGATGGTCCTACGAAGAGTCCGTCTACTATGCGTTTATCACTCTCACGACAATCGGCTTTGGCGATTATGTGGCCGGTAAGAGGCGGTTTCTCTTATCCATCTCTAAATTCTTAACCGATAAGATCTAATGATATTTATTTATTTATTTATTTACGCAGCGGTTAATCCCACTTGGCAGAGTACAAAGGTGTATTCAGCATAGAATATAAATAGTTTCACATTATCGGAAAAATAGTATACGAAAATATAAGAATATCAAATTTTAATACGATTTTAAATATGACAATTATTACTGAACAATAATAAGAATTTAAATATATATGATTCTGTATAGGTGGTTCCAAAATCTGGTAGTTGAAACAGTAAACGATTGTTGTTCAAAAGAAAATGTAAGAAATACAGAATGACCAGCTTCTGGAACTAAACTAATTAAAATTGATTATCAAATTGTTGACAAATCTAATTTTACAATATTCATTTTTTTACAAGCTGCCTGGTACGATTTCGTAAGTCAAAAACAAATAAATCGATGTTCTTTTAATCTAATTTTAATTGAATTTTTGTTAGGAAACGATAATTAATACCAATATTGTTTGAGTAGGACAGAACAATTCAAAAGGCAGTGGATTCTTCTTCATTACCTACAAGATCTTTCTCATAGCCTGGATATCATTTGGGCTGGGCTACATCGTGATGATCATGACCTTCATAGCACGGGGCATGAGGAGCAAAAAAATCGTGCGCATAGAACAGAAACTGGCCATGAATCTGAAACACACACAGAGCAAAATCTGGAACGAATTTAATAAAGAAGTCAATTACCTGCGGAGAGTTTTCAATGAGCTGCAGCTGTCCAAAGTCAGGGTAAGTTTTCATCGTAATTGAAATAAATGATGGATGTTACTTGACTCTCTGAGCCCGAGCTTTTGTCAGATGATTCGTTGTAAGGTCATGTAATTAAATCTTCAACTGAGGTTCAACAATTTTCTTCATCATACAATATTTCACACTTGTAACTTGATCTTGTTTCATTTTTCAGCGAGTTTATGTCGATAAATACGACCCAGACATACCTACTCTCAATTTCCCCAGGAGCAACAGTTTTCCCAATTTAAGGATCCTTTCGTATGGCAGTTCGGAGCCCAAGGTGCCTCTTCATCCTAGAAGGAGGGCTAATAGTGAGGTAGTTCCTCGGGTAATTATTTCACTCAATTGCCACCACCTTTTTTCAACTTGACGAATAAATGCTGAAATCACAATTTTGATCAACAGGGTTCAGAAGTACCGAGAGTGGTATCAGAAACAGATCTACAACGCATCGATAAACAGGCGACGTTTGCAACCCATGCGATGATCCAACCGGCAGAACTTTTAGCGCGGCTGGTTAACATTCTGGGGTACATCCCACCTTTGGACGACGACGATGACGACACGATTGATAACCAACCGGATTATGTCGACAGACCACCCATGTCCAACGTGCCCACCAGACGCAGCTCCGGCTGGATGATAGGAGCTCCCAACACCGAGGAGAGGTCCTTCTTCCCAAAACCAAGATCCAGAGCCGTGAGCGAGGTACGACTGGAAAAACCCGACTTCCTGCAAAACGGCGAGTGGACTTGGTCGGGTCCAGCTGCCTCCAGAAAGATCCAAGAAATAATGAAGGCTCGAAGCAAGAGCGAGGTCGGTAATCCTCCACTGTCAGGAACCAAGGATTCGAAAGGAATTTTCCCGTCGTTGAATTTGTCGAAATCGATGTTACCAAAGTGGGTGAGACAAAAGTTCCCAAAGAAGAATGATGAGACGCTGACTGGTTCCTTTTCCACGAACGATATCAACAAGATGTACGCCCACAATGAGGCTTCAACTGAACCTTCAGAGGGTCCGAGCAACCTGTTGGAGGAGACTTCAGTGGCGGACTTTTTGAGGGCCTTAACTGCTCTGCACGTGAACTGTACTTTCCCTGATGAGTACGCGACCAGACCCAGAAGGAAGATGGGAACAGCTGGACTGGTCTCCGCTTCCAAACCTGCTTCGAGTCTTCTGTCGCTGTTCTCCCTACCTGCCAATCATCCGGGGAGCTATGTCAGTCAGAGCCAGCAAAACACCGTTCATCCAAGACCCAGTGCTACGGGAAGGAGATACTCGTTGATGGTTTCTGGAGAACCTGATGATCGTTCTCCCATGTATAGGAGTAGAAGCAGTACCGTTGGGCAAGGAATAAAAATTAGGAGGTTCTCCTTGAGACCTGTTGCTACTCCTATCCCCACACCGCCACAGTATTCATCCTTTACTTCGGTAAGACAGAATTCAGAATCACCGACGAACAAACTAATTTCAAAAACTATTAGTGATATTTTTATGAATTTGTTTTCTAAATTTGTTTACAGATCGCAGACGATAGATCGAGTCCCCCGCCGTATGACTCCTACGAAGTAGAGTGTCCCCGCAAACCATTCGTCGATAAAGAAACGGCGCCAGGCGTCTCAACGCCCATTGCAACACTGGGCAGGTTCTCATTGAGACCAACACAGCTAGACGCTGGTGCACCTGCCCCTGCAAAACCGATCCCTGCAATTTCCCGGTGGAAAGCGGGTCTTCTGCAGAGGCAGATGAGCTCAAAGAAGAGCTCGCGAACCAGAGCTTTCAGTCTAAGCGACATGCAGACTAGCGTATCATCAAAACCTAGCAGCATCAGTCCTCTGGCTTTGGATGCCTCGAAACCGATCACTCTGATCCAAACGGGCGCAGTGGCAGCTAACCAAAAGACCGTGACCATTCTCTCGCCAGAATCTCAGTCTACGTCAAGGGACAGTCAGTACATCCCTCTCATCAACGTCTCCTCAGACTCGACTGAAATTTACAGTTCCACTGCCGACTCAGACCTCGACAAGTCTTCGATGTGCCTGTCCCAAAAGGAGGGACAAAATTCGGAGACCGACTCGGTCAAGTCGGTGGATCTGACGATGCCGCTGATCTCGAGGGACTCCAGTGGTCAATTTAGAACCGATTCCCTGTCGCCACAGTATGGCAGGAAGAGATCCACTCATGTGAAAACCAAATCCGAAAGTGATTCTTCGGATCTGGAAAAAGCCAATGATACCCACACCATTTTTAAGTCACTCGTCGATGAAAAAAGACGCAAAACTTCGAGTGACGAGGGTGACCTGCAAAGCAGGGGTAGCAGTTTTACAGAGGATAGAAGTGTGAACCTCGCTGCGAGGACCGCTCATCTGCGCTACGCGGATGATGACGATCTGATCAGCGCGGAAAATTATTCGCTCTTCGAACGACGCCAGGAACCAGCTTTGCCAAGCTGGACTCATAGTCAAGAGGCTTCAACTTCGCAGCAATCTAGCGACCCTAGTGAGCTCATAGAAATTAAGATAGATAAGGATGGAAGTAATTTAGATAGCGAAATGTCGACGGAGACGAAGGCAACCGACCTATCAAGTGTCCAAGTGGAAAAACCATAGATCTGATGTTTGTAAGTTGAATTGGAAATCATATAATTTTTTACATAAACAAAAAAATATTTTCAAATTTATGAGTCTGAAATCAGACTTCTGTTTTAATTTTTATTCATAAGCTATGATGTTTTTAGATTTTATTGATCCGGTTTCTATGTGTTTGAAAGTTCAAAATTATGATATATAATGAGCCCTCGTGGAGTTATTGCCCAGTTGTTTACGAAATGTTTGAAGTCATCAGTTTGGCTAAAAAATCGGCGATTTAGTGATTTTTTGACAACGAATTTAGATTTTGACGATCCATGATGTATTTAACTATGTTATTTTAGTGATAATCATTCCTATTGTACATATCTTTATCGATAAAAACTCATGTATGATCTTAAGTGACAAAATTTGCATGGTTCTGATGTCAGAATGTTCACGAGATCCTATACATATGTATTTTTTGATAAGATATGTAATTCCATGGTGATTCCATAAAAGTATTTGCAATGAAAGTTTCATGTGATTAACAAACCAGAACAAATTATGATGCACTGAGAAAAGATATGTTGTCAAGTTTGAACAAAATATATTTTTATAAGGAATACTCAAAATTAATGAGGAATCATAAAATTTATCTAGAGATATAAGATGACGAAAAAATTGAAGTGATGTTTTACAAAATGTTATAAATTTATATTTTATATTCTTGTTTGTTTATAATGATCAATAATGTTTTGCTATTTTGTTACCAGTTTTCTCAGTTGCATAATTCCAATGCAGTTCATCTACATGTTCCTCCATGTAAAAAGTAATTTATTGCATCCAAATAAAATATTTTTTCATCTGTACATTCCCATTGAACAAAATGTATATGATACAAGTGATTCCAAGTGAAAATAAATAAAAGTCATATTCAATTTAATAAAATGTATTATTCTCATTCATTTCAGAGCACCAATACAAATTCAGATTCATTGAACTGAAAAAACCAATCAACTTAACACACATGAAAATAAAGAATGATAATAAAAAATAGTATCGAATAAAAAAACTTGTAAGCAAAGTAATAATTGAATTTGTTGTACTTTACAGTAAAATCAGTGTAACGATGATTTATTTACATGAAATTAAATTCAAAAACCATTCTGCAGAGAATTACAATTTGAAGATAAATGAAAACAAAATCTATCAGTTCGAGGAACTTGATCTAACAAATGAACGCTCTGCAAAATTGTGCAATTCCTTATCGAGAAATTGCTGTTTAACAAATTAGGAATTCGATGAAAAAATATATTCTTGTATTTTACAATTTTATAGTACGTTGCAAGATCATGGAGATGAGGCCGGTTCATTTGGTGACGACGGTGTTGGTGAAGGTGGAGCAGTTGGTAATTGTTGAGGTACAAAATTTAAAACTTCGTAATAAACTAATTCTGAAATATCAACATTTCTGTTAGAATCTGCAATTCAAAACAATTTGCGAAAAGATAGATTTTAATCATTAAAATTACCCTTCCACTTTTCAACTGGGATTTCCATGTCCTCAAAACTTTGATCATAAGCGGTAGAAACCGGCTCGTCTGTAGGATCAGCATATTGCGCCAAGTACGGATGGGAAAGTGCCTGTTCAGCCGTGATTCTTTTTTCTGAATCCAGTTCTAACATTTTTTCTAGCAAATCAATTGCTGAAAATACAAAATAACAAAATTATATAACATAACTACTTTCGAACCATTTATTCAATTCAAATTGTTTTTACCTAAAGGATTGGCTCCCCAGAATACATCCTTGAAATTTTTCTTCTTAAGAGGAGGTAAACTCTGGATGTAATTTCTTGCCTAAAAATATAAAAATATGTACAATAAAAAACAAAGCGACGATAACAACTTTTAATGTATTTCAAAAGTCAAATAAAAATTGAATCTTAAAAACTGTACTTATGTAAAAGTATTTCAACTTTTACAAGGGATAAAATTGTTAATGTATTGCTAATTAGCAATACTAAAATATTAAAGATTCGGTTTGTGTATTAACTGTCAAACGTAATTAATTAATTAATAATCAATCAAACATAAAAAAAATCAATAAAATCAATAATTACCTCTTGGCTCGTAATTTTATTTAAAGTTTCTTCTGCGGGGGTACCACAGAGAACAAGAACTCGCATTAAATGATCAATGTCTACTGAGCGTTAAGGTATCTCAATAAGCTCATCGCTTGCAAAAATATTATTAGTCAGTAATTTTGATTAGTGTTAGAAATTAATTAGAAAAATTATTAAGTCAAAAATACACTACTATTGCATAGTAAAAAAGCGAGTTAATTGCAGAAAAATCAAACAACATTAACAAAACCATAGAAAATTTCGAAGAAAACCAATCATATTGCTAAACATGCAAATAGGCACCCAAAAATTTTGTCCTTCGATTAATTCGATATTTCATATGAAAAATGTATTTGATGCTCGTCAAAATAATTGGCTATAAAATGTTTATGAATAATTTTATATATGAACAAAAATTTTTCATCTCTATATCAAAAAAAGTAAATGTTTGAAAAAAATAATTTAAAATTTTGACCCAACTTTTGAAATAGTTATGGAGATTAAAGTATGTCATTTCACAAAGGGGAATGAAAACTGTGGCTGAAGTAAGACAGTACTTACTGATTCGGATGAAATTTTCTTCATAAACTCGTCTCGTGGAGTGCCGAGAATTTCCATTATAAGATTCAACTGATGAATATCTGTGTTCGCTAAGGTCTCAAGACTTGATAGTTTTCTAAGACTACTTTATAAGGTTCAGTTTTCAAAATCACAAATTCTCACAGACGTTAGAACAAAACTATTGAAATATTCAGTTTTATTTCATCAGTTTCAAGATCATTTTAACTGTTATTCATTCAATTGTATTAAAAAAAACCTAGCTATCAAATGTTTATTATTAGAGCAGAGTACAAGGAAGCTGTTTATAAAGTATAGAGACAGCAAGAGTTAAGCAAGACAGACAGTATTTCAGAGCATGCACGGTTAAAAAAGTATAGCTATAAAATCTCAACTATTTACAGGGTGACAATGACATTTTTACAATAATAAAGTGTAGACAGCGATTTCAGAAGACTGGACAGTATTTTAATTAATATTTTTGGAAAAAATGTTTTACTTAATTGATTTTTGGCCCAATTTGTTAGGTGTCGACTAATTTTAGTGTTTCTAATCAGAATAGAACATTTTGAGAAAGTTATATACAATAAATTAAATAAAATTTTTATTTTTTTAGTAGAACAAGAAATTATGGAATATTTTGAGGAAATTTGAATGTTTAATTTCTGACTTCATTTGTCTGAATTTGGCTGATTTTGCCCAGTCCAAGTCTCAAAAATAAATTATTGAAACAATCATTTAGTTGACTGATGTAGCTTAACCACAATCAATGTGAATTTCTTTTGGGTTAATTCAAATAATTTACCCCAACGTAGATCCCTTTTCAAAATTTGAACCTGTAGAACAGAAATCATTTAATCAATTAAATAATTGCCAGCATATTAAGCTAAGCAGCTTGTTGTTAGTGAAACTTGATTATTCTATAGCATCATCAGATCAGCTCGTCTATTTTAATCAGAATGTAATTGAATTTCAAAGGATACGATCAGTTCCTGGAAACAATGTTCTGCCTGTCAAAAGTTCTGCCATTATACAACCTACTGACCATATATCCACTGCAATAATGTAACATTTGAATTAATTATCAAGAAATCATTCTTAAAAAAAAGAAAAATTTAATTACCGAAAAAAAATTAAGAAAAATTACGTAATGAAAAATCTTGAATTCGCAATAAATTCGAGATTGAAATTCTTGACAAGCTTGAAAATCAAACCTGTTTGATTGTAGTGCATCCAATTAAGCATGATTTCAGGTGCTCGGTACCATCTTGTTGCGACATAACCAGTCATCTCATTTTCTGTCGGTCTGGCGAGGCCAAAATCAAGAATCTTCAACTCGCAATCTTCGTTGACTGCTATATTTGACGGTTTGAGATCCTGAAATTATAACAAAAAAGTATTATATCAAAGATTCTCGAACTATTAATATTCTCAAGCACAACATCTGAACTCGAGAGGAAATATATTTATAGGTGTAAAAACGTGAACGAAAATAGAGACCTTGACTCGTGTAGTATGAGGATTTCGAAATGACGAAATCAAGTACATAAATTGAAATACAACAAAAAATATGTAACAATAATTTTAACATTGTTGAACAACCGGTTGACAAATTTGATACATACTCTATGAATGATTCCTGCTGAATGAATATATTTCAACCCGCGTAGAATCTGATAAACCAAAAATTGAACGTGGTCGTCTGACAACTTCTGTGTTCTCACTATATTGTTCAAATCCGCTCCCATAAGATGTGTTACGAGGTATCTAGAAATGACAACATTTAAAAACAAATAAGAAAGCTGATCATGAAAAAAATCGATTTATCAAAATTTGCAACAGAAAGAGAAAATAAAATTAGTATGACTCATACAAAGAGCCATTTATCAAAGGCTTCGACCCATCTCATTCGATGCTACATTGATCAAATTGTTGACTCAACAAACATTTCTACCCGAAGTGAAATCATAAAGAAATTTCTAATAATAAGTACAAAAATGCGAGCAAAAATTTGGCAGGCTAATAGAAAGGGCAGTGATTTTCAAACGTTCCAATCATGCTGGGGAGTCTTTGGTGACTCATCGTCGACATAACTCACTGAACTTTGGCGGTTCTGTGACACCGTCGCCGGCGTTTTCTTATATTTACGTTGTCTTGTGTTAGAGTTGGCTTTCCGCAGAATTTCACATTAGCATTGAAAGCGTTAAAGGGAATCTATAAATACCCTGTCTTAGAAAATTAAAAGGTACACACAAAATATTACAGTGCGAAAAATATGATTTGTGAAAAAACACGACCGACATGCAAATTAAGAAACGGTTCAAAAGTATGTTAACCAAGTCAACAATTTGATATTGATAATGAGATAATTTTGCAACTGTGCTACAAGTTTGAAACATGATTTTCCAGTCGACTTATTTTTCACTTTTCTGCACAATTTGATGAGTAGATTTGACCCAGTTAAATTAACATCAAAATAGTGACATACACATGCTGAAAGTCCTCTAAACAAGTGGAAGGGTGGAACACATCCAAAAGGCCGATAACCTAAAAATTGATACAACATGTAATTTGGACTTGTCAGGAAGGTAAATATTTATGTTTATTGTTACTCACGTTTTCATGATTCATGTGCTTCAACATACGAAGTTCTCTATAAGTACGTTTTGCATGGATTGCTGATTGGAACGGTCGCGCCAACTTCTTTATCGCAACTTTCTGACCGGTTTTTGAATCTACTGCAGAACTGCCAAAAAATAATCAACATTTTTCAATACAATAACAATCGCACAATATCATTTCAACAAATTTTATTATAATTCAAAACAACTATCACAAATTTGAAAATGTTGAAAAAGTTTTTTTTTGAACCTTTTTCATATATTAAAGAGTTAGAATTTTAATAATTGTAATCTTGATTAGATAGGAAAATTTTTGTATCGTGACTTTGATTAAGATAATCTATAGCTATAGTATAGATTTAATTTATCTTTTGATTCGTTTTACCTTCACGATTCAAGTTCACACATCTCTGTTAATAATTGTAACTCGTTTAACAAACGACACCCTAATTAAGTAAGACTTTATTAGCAAATTGTTGAATTGCCAAACGCAATAAATTTTACTTAACAAAGTTATATTCTTAGAGTTAGATTGACTTTCAATTCATTCAGTGATGGAATTTGTTCAAAAATTTGACAGGAAACGAAAAACCCGTTTGCTTCACATTGTTTCCTCGGCATATTTACATATGAATCCTCGACGGGCGGACAAAAATCCATCAATAACTTCATTCAGAAACACTTAATTTATTTTTTTGCCCTTGGACACAAAAAAATGAAATGAAAAGACTTTGTTTTTTGTCACTGAGACCAACGTTGATTGAAAATGAACTCGGCAAACTGATTCAGATTTGATGAAACAAAAAGGTTCAATCGGAAGACATGAAAAAATTGAAACAAAATTGAGATGAAAGTCATTCACATCGTTGGTTTAAGTAACCTGACAACTCATGCGCAACATTTAAATTTGCAAACATCAAACGATCAAAACAACATGCGATTTTAAATGGGAATAAAAATTCCGACCACGGTGGGGTACGTTGCAAGTTCATATTAATTTGTCAACATTCGCATGACAGATAAGATTAAAACCGATCACTTATCAAATTAGCAATAAAAATATTCCCTCCGTTGCAACCGACAATCGAATTAACAATTGAATAAAAAGTAAACAAACTGACGTCACTTGTCGCGTTCCTTTCACCAGCTCGATTTTTTTTTTTTGCAATTTCATTATTTGTATCCTTTAAAATGTACAATCTTTTACAAAAAACCAAATATTTGATTATGTATTTGTTTATCTTGCAAACAAGTTGTTTGTTTGTTGTTATAAAATATTGTAAATGACGAAAATGAAGGAGGTTGAATTGTAGTGTTTCGCGTATTACTGTAAGTTTGAAAAGTTGAACTATAACTTACCAGACCTGTCCGTAAGCACCTGAGCCAACCGGAGTTAGCATCTGATATCTCTCGGGCACTTCCCACTCGGTGCGATTGATTTCAATGCTATAAAACCGCGGCATTTTTGCGCGCTTACGATTCGGCTAGGAGACACACGAAAACACAAACAAGCAGCTATCGTCGCTGCATTGAATTGTTGTCACGATAGACACATCTGAACGCAAAGTGCGCAGAAGTGACAATCCAACTCAGCGAATGACTCGACACCCACAGACCGCAGTCGCAACACCTACACTCAAGGTTCGACTGTGAATATCTTTTCCAAATTAGCCTAGCTCGGAACGTCGCTGTGTTGGAGCGCGCCAAACGATCCCACACATGTTAATCCCATTCATCGATATTGTCCGGCATTCTTTCGGCTTTTTCCGCCACCCATTCGGCTCCGTTTCGAAATTTGCAAAACATTTTATACATTTTCTTCTTCAATGTTGGCAACGATCCAGTTTTACCGACAGAGCACAAGTCTTACCAACCGGGCATAGAAATATTACAGATGGCAAGATGGCGCTCCGTTTTAAGAAAAAAAAATTTTTTCCCAAATTATTATAAAACAAATGAATCTTCTTGTTATAGATTTTATTGTCTTTTTTAAAATTGCATCGTACTTAAAAGAATTGCATTTATTGTAATTTATGGTTATTTCATTTTGTCACCAAAATGCCAAAATGTCCCTAGGCCGGTAACTGATGACGCTGCCAGAGCCCGACGTGGCCAAGTGGACACCTAACCAAAAGTTATTTACAAGCAGTCGAATATGAGAAGAAAAGTTTAGTCACATTTAAATGATTGTTTTGTTTTGATTAGAAAAAATTTGTTGAAGAACTGATACAAGTATGCATTCCATAGTGACGCGTGGAAATGCCATTCTGGCTTATACCCTGAGTGTTTCGGCCAGTCTTACTTTTATCTGTTTCCTGTCGACTGTGTTTATTGATTACAGGGTACCTGCAAATTTGAATACAGTGAAAGTAGCAGTGTAAGTTATAATTGATGAATTATAAATTCTCATAATGATTTTTGTATCATATTCGTGTCATTTTCTTGGTTTCATTCAACAATGTTTCGGTTAGAAAAATAGGATTTGGATGAGAGCAAAACATAGATACCATATGGGCCAAATGTCATTTTTTACTGTTCTTTACTAACGCTTATTTTGTTGTTGACATATTTTCATCGATTTAGTTTTGTTTTTGATTAAAAGATGGCTTAATTTTGACATATTTTTCAATTCCAGGAAACAAGTACCAGACTACAGTGCAGCTAGAGAAAAAAATGATTTAGGCCACCTAACGTTTGACATCCAGACTGATATCCTTTCAAATTCTTATTACTTTATGCAAAATTCATTTTCATGAAAAATGTTTCAACATTATTTCAGAATTTTTTTTTCATAATTGTAAGACAATGTTTTCCTTAACAGTTCTACACATCTCACTCCATTATTCAACTGGAACGTTGAAACTAATTATTTTCTTAGTTTCTAACAGCTAGAATTATAGAAACGGAAAAGTAATAAACTTAATCAAGTAATTATAAATTCTGTGAACTTTTAATCATGGGTAATTTTGTTTTTCTTTTCAAGACAATTATAAAATTATTCATATTCATATTTTTCCAGGTCATTTTGTGGGATAAGATCATTCTTCGAGGAGACAAAGCAGTAATCAATTCCAAGAACATTAACACTAAATATTATTTCCGCGATGACGGAGATGGTTTAGTGTAAGTAAACTAAATTAAATAAATAATTTTGATAGTTTAAGGTGTATAGAAAAAAAAATTAATTTGACAATGTCAATTTCAGCGGGCACAAAAATATAACTTTAACTTTAACTTGGAACATTATTCCCAACGCCGGTCTGCTGCCCTTCGTGAACGCTATTGGATCGCACAGTTTCGCAATGCCAGATACATACACGACGTTGCGTTTTAATTAAGCTGAAATAAAAAATATTTTCTACCAAAAGAAACAAATCTAGTATGTGTATTATAGTGTGATACTCGGGTGAATCACTTGAAAAAAAACTTCCACTTCCATAGCATAGTCATCTCCACAGCTTGGATTGATTGTTTTGCGTTTGATTAGCGTGTGTACAAATGCGATGCTCGAATGTCAATTGACTATCTTAAGAATATATATGATGTAAATACACGTGCGTAGAAAGAACAAACAAGAGAGAGAATGTGCGTGCGAATCGAAGAAATGTCATTTTTCAAACATTTTGCAAACTTGTGTTTTATTCAATATAAATCTTCAAATAAAATATACAATTGTTCTTTGTTTCGCAAATTTGCTTTACAATTTTTACAGAAAAATAAATACATACAAAATGAGCGGTACAAATCATAAATAACTATCGGGTTAATCTTAATTAATACAAGTCTCGTTTTAAGTTAACATTCAGTCTGTAATAAATTATATTATGGTTCACAGTATGTGTAGGTATTAGTGTCATGGTAAATAAAAACGACTTTGTCTAGCTTTACAAGGTCAATTGTTCGGTTTTGGCGCGCGAGCAAAGTATGAGTTTTCGGATATCGGTTGGTCGTCATTGGGCAAGCTCACTAGGTCCGGCTCGATGTGGAAGACTCGATTAACCTCTTTGCCCAGGTTGTACAGATTGCTCTTGAATCCATCAGTGTGCATGTCAGATCGAGCGCGACTTACTTCTGAGACATTTGTCTGGGACGTTTCCTCTTTCCAGGGGACAGTATCATAAGGCGACGATTCCTCTGATATGGAAGTAGAAGTTGAAAGGCAAGTGAACTTTTTTTCGAGCTCCTCGTCCTCTTCGGCTTCCCAGAAATTAACAATTTGCTCAACCGCGCTGTTTTGAAGATCCCTGAAAATCAAATATTTTTGACAAAAATGACTCACTGATGAATAAATAATAATCAAATAACAAGAAGGAAGCCGGAAGAGGCGTTTCGTTACAAGTCGTAATGTTTGTTTCTATTTTGATGCAATGATTCTAATGATTTAAATTTAATCTCAACTTACTTGAGCGTTTCCCGCAAGTCCTCGAGTAACTTGTCCTTATATTCTGATACAATTTGACTCTTCTCCTTTTCATACTTTGCGTACTGTTCAGCTATTAGTTTTTTCTGGGTTTCCTCGTTCAGTTGCTTCTTTAGTTTTTCTTGATTTTTTAACTGCTTCTCGCTCTCCTTCTTTTCCTCCTGCAATTTTTGTACCAGACTGCGTATCTCTGCTTCTCTCGTTTCAACGAGTCTTTTTTGTTCTTGCAATTTACTAAAAACAATAACAATACAAACAATTTAAATAAAATCATTTTCGTATTTGTTCATCAACATATAATTCAACACTAACGAAATCAAGATGTCCTTTTCTTTCTGGAACAAAATGTTTGTCTCAATCTGTTTCCTATTGGTCGCTTCTAATTGTGCCGATAGTTTTTGCAATTTTGTTTGTAAAGCCAGCACCTCGGTGTTTTGTTTACTCTGCAAAAAATAATGTTTGCTAATATAAATTTCTTCTTTAACATTAAAGAGGATGTATCAGAGAAATTGCTAGAACATATAACAACTAAATCAATTTGAATCTTTTTTTTTTCGAAATAAAAAAAAATAAAAAAACTTTGCTATTATTCGAAACTACTAGAACAGGAAATAAAATTCGTTCTAATACGTTGATTTTAATTGATTTACATTCAAGAATTTGCTAAATGTGAAATTTCGATTATATGTAAAGTTGTTTACTTTAGTCAAAGATTTGCCAAAATCCAAAGCAAATGCATCATTGAGAAGTTTCTCCACGTGATTAATGACTTTCGAGCTTATGTCATCTTTTTTCAATCCACGAAGATCTTTCAGTACTCCCAACAGCTGGGCTGATTCTATGGGATCCAATTTGTTCATGCCTTCGGAGTATCTGTTGCATTGTGTCCCTCTGTCGCATACTACTATCGTGTTGCTAGCTTTGGAATCGCACTCCTGCCTCGTCTTTGAAGTTGACCTTTGATCACTTCGCCTCTTTGCTGATTTTGTTGGAGATGCCTGAAAAAAGACCAATCAAAATTGATTCAAATCAAAAATAAAAAAGAATTCAAAAATAGAGATAATAAGTTTCTAATTTGAATTAGAAAAAAGTATTCAAAAATTTGAGAGGAAATGAAAGATGTTTTTTTTTATTTTGTTCAATCTAGATTTTCATGGCTGAACAGTCTGACGGACAATCGAATTGAGAATTTCATCGAGTTAATATATATCTGTGGCTCTAGAAAGCGAACTTGACATCAAGGTTGGCTGTCGCGAAATTCACAGCCCGACACAATCGTATCTACTTCCGTTCATTCAGTCGTGGCTGTGCGTAGGAAGGGGTCGCGCAGTCTTGGCCGGGATCTTGTCACGAGAGAGCAAGCGCTACCCTTTTTATTTGCTAACAATATAAATAAGTATAGATGTGTACTACTTAATGCCAAAGACTTCAATTTGGGCTTTCATTTTGTCAATCACGACTGTCAGTTGGCATTCTTCAGAGCTACAACTACGCCAAGGGGTCAGCTCTGACTTTTGACCGCTCTCTTTATTTCATTGTGTTGAAATTGAATCTTCACATTATAATTTATTTATTTTATTCACAACAATTCATATCCAGGTCTCCAGATTGTTTCTGCAACTCCTCTTTTGTTTTTCTTCATTAAATTTTATGATTTCAAAGATTATGAATGTAGGACGATAAATTAATAAACGTCACAAAACGATTTTGGATTTTGAAAAAATTTTCATTCTAAAACAGCAGGGGATCCATTCTGAGCTATTGAAACTTTTTTTTTAAAAGACGTTTAGAAAATGAGACCTGGATTTGGAAAATTTCATCGAAATTCTGAACAATTACATTAACATAATTTGAAAATAAAAATTTCGTGCTTGGTATAATAAGACTGTGAATTTGAAAGTTGAGATAAAACGTGAATTCAATGAGAGGTAAAAATGTTGGAAAAAGTGGCGAGCGATTTTGCTAGATTTGGAGGTGCTCTAGAATCGGTCTGATCTGATCCAAATTAGAGCTCGGACGTCAGTGTGACGTCACCGAGTTGCTGACAAACATCCTCTTCATTTGACAAACAAAGTGACAATCAACAGGTGACTAAAAATTTCCACACTCCCCGTGGACAATAAAATTATAAAATTATACCCATTGTGAATCATTTGTGAATGAAATACGTTTTTGAATTGACGCTGCACCGGTGTGAATTACAAACTAATAAAACACGCGTCTTATTACCTGCTGTGTCAAAACAGATGCGCAGGATTATTTATAAACAATGCGCACAATCGTTTGTTTGGCCGTAATATTTATATTTCGGTTGGAGTTAAAACAAACAGAAATTGTCGGTTGAATTTTGAAACATTTGTGCGAAACAAAGTGTGTGTCACGCAACAAAACCGACAAGGAGAGGAGGTAAAAAAGATAAACGCTCGCCGGCAGTTTCGAACGAACGTAAACAAAAGGCGAGCGAGAACAATTGAAAGTTAGATAAGAGACGAAAAAGTTGGAACCTGTTTGTTGAGCGGCGTTTTGGAGGTAGTTGTCGATCGATCCGTCTTATTTCGAGCAATTGTACCACTTTTAGGACGATTCATCTTTTCTAATAATATTACATAGCTGCGACGGATATAGACGAGCGGCGATTCGCAAATTCAGGTACTAGGTTATGTGACGCGTGAGCCGAGCAACGCGACACCCGAGCGACAATCAAATCTCGTCGGGATGAGAGAACCGAGACGGAAAAGAGGAGACGAAAGCAAAAAAACAAAACGAAAACACAACGTCCGTTCGGTTTTTCACGCGCCAGCGACGAACGTAACCTCGTGCGGCGGCGTCGTCGCGCATGCGCCGGCCATCTTTGGCACCGAGTACCAATCAAAACAATGCGAAACAGACATCTGTCAAGTTTCAAATGTTGCCTCGAGTTTTGTCAAAGCGATTATTCAGTCGTCATTGTGGTCTCGTAGTCGACGAGTCTGCGCGAGTTCAATCGAACCTTTTTTGCCCTCACTTGTTTTATCATCAGTGATTGATTTTTGCAAAAAGTGTGCTGTACCAAAGACAAGCAGTGAATATTTGTGACCGTGGAAAATTTTCGCACCAGTGGGACGTTTTATTTGCTTTCCTTTTTGCAAAAAGTATACGTGAAGGTAATTTTGTGTGACTGCAAGTTATATAAATATTCTCACGAGCTAGGTTGAGGATAAACATTTTATTTACAACTTGACGCTCTACTATTTTTGGGGGCGCGACTAAAATATAAACGCCAAGTGCATGCAAATGTTTGAAAAATACTCGCGTGTTTTCGGAAAGGTTAGGTAAATAAACTGGTTCCATAAAAACAACAACAATTAAGGTTATCGCTGACAAAAATAAACAAATTTCGAATTGTTTGGAAAAGGAAAGAGACCGGCGTATGAAATTGAATTCAACGTTGAGTCATCTTTCTAGTTCGATAAATTTGGAAAAACGAAAGTGACTTATCAATCTCAAAATGAATTATTCATTTTCACTCGACACGGCTTTTTCGCTGATATCTTCTGCGAGGTATCGCAGTCACGTGTTATCTAAATATTTTAATTGACAAACAAACGTTGGTTCATTCAAAAACAGGCAAAGTCAATATTAGGCAAATTTCATGGCAAATCAAAACAATCTCATTTGCCATTCAAACGTGCCTCTTTCGTTTATAATTTTTATCTTTTGCATCACCTCATTTCAAACTTGCTCAATATTTTACTGACCTTTACTTTTTCTTTTTGCGTTCATCCCCTGATGCTACTACCTTGGTCAATTTAGACATGGGGTGGAAACGTTCTCTCGAATATTCTAGAATCTATATTTGTCACAGGAAAAAAAATATTCAAGATGACGATGACAGGTCATCATGGTATTGGATTTCATTAGATAAGAATAAAGAAGGAAAAAAAAGTATCGGAGATGACTTTTCATTTCCGACTCCTTCTTTTTCTGTTTGACTTAATTTTCAAAATGATAATATTTATTTTTAATAAATCCTCGGTGTCCAATATCCTTGAACATAAACCGAACATTTTTTGAATGAAAAATTTCAAATTGAAATGTCATTCTGAAATCTGAGCAAGGTTTTGTTTGATTAAACTAGAAAGAATGAGAACTAGTTAAACTTGAGCAAACACTAATATGTGACTTAAAAAAACGAAAAAATATGCTAATTAGGAGCACGTCAGATTTATTTGGACTGGATTTGCAAATCACTGAACTTGGGCTTAATTGAACAATATTTATAGAAAAGTATATTTGAATTTGTTTTTTTTTTTTTTTGTAACTGAATGTTGGAAAATTCAGTTTCAAGAAAACGTATAATTAAAAAGTTTTTATCGCTCGGATGAAGATGAATCGAAATTGAAGATAAATGTACTTGTTTTTGTCACGGGTTTCTTTGTTAATTTTGGACTTAACCGTACAGAACCAAAGTTCATATACATCGTTGCTCAGCGTCACTTTATACGAATACTGATGTAATGTCTCAGAGCAGATGAAACTTCAATAACTTTTTCAAACAATGCGCATTGTCAGTTGACAAAGTTCGGATCTCTTATTCATCCGTTACAAAAAAATTATATCAACTGTTTATCAACTTGTCATTTTCAAATCGAATAACTTGAACAAATTAAAGATTAGCAGTTTCAAATTTTTCATCAGTCAAACTTGGTCGGAAATGTTTAGCAAATTAGTCAAATTCTAATTTAAAGGCTCATCATACAGATTTCAAACTTGAAGAGAATTTCAGTTTTTTACTTCAAAATTCCATACTAATTTTAAAAACTGCAAAAATATAGACGGTTAGATAAGTTCAAAAAATAGCAAAATTTCATGAACTTGAACTTTAAAATGGTATGGTTTAAAAAATTCGATAGTGATAAGTTTGTGTTGACAGAAATAATCGGTAGGGAATAAAGTCTGAAGAAAAGAGAGAAAACACGAGCTCAATCAATTGGCAAGAAAACGAGCTGTCAAAATGCGCCCGTCCATTATCTCATCTATATTTGAGAAGACAACAACCGATTGCGAAATGATCAACGCGATTTTCTTTTTTCCCTTCATTTTGGATGAATCACGGTGTTTATTTTTGGTGGGCGTTGTTTTTGTTCCCCTCGTTTGATTTTATTTTTATAAACCCCAATTCAAACTCTCGAGTGAACTTGAACTCCGCGGCGACAACACCGTAGGTATCTCTCTCAGATCAGAGATGTGAACGCCGATAAAAAAAGGAATCGGGCAATTAAAATTCATGCGCATACAAAACATTTATTGTTCGATTCTAAACAGTTGCGAACAATCAATAATGAAATGCGTTATGTAACGAAAGTTGAATATTTAATGAATGAAACGAATTCATGAAAAACTGCAAGGAAATCGTCGCGGTATAAAAGAAAAGCTTCGGGAAACAAAGAACAAACTTGTCTGATTAAGAAATTTTTTTCCACATTTTTCAATTTTTTTTATATTTTCTATTTTTTTCGTCATTAACAAAAATATTTACATTTTTGTTACATGCAAAAATGTAATTTATATTTCTGTTATTTAAACAATTTTATGTATGTCGTTGTAAACAACAAACAGTTGTTGTTTACTCCGAGATATCATTTGTCAATTGTTAGAGTCAGATTTCAACGTCCATATTTCGAAGGAAGGCAAAATCCGGTCGTAAAGCCGAGGGTTTTCCCAACGTTAACCTAATTTGAACGAAAAAAGGCCGGGGAGTAAAAGTACACGATTTGAAAAACTTTTGTATCGTGTTAGTGAAAGCATAGGAAACACGAGCAATGTGCTGGAATGTTTCAGAACAATCTGTCAAAGATCAGCCGAGGCATTTAACGAACTCGGTTGTAATATATTTTTTTTTATTTCTCAAACAAAGAAAAAAAATCAGCCGATTTGAATTTGAAATCGATCGTTGCGCGTTTTAATGTAGTTCTAAATGTCGTTTTACCAGTTTGGACAGTGCTAATTTCATGTTAACTACGCCTGTTGCAGAATAATAATTGTCTAATTGATACAATTTTCATGCATTTCAATCACCAACATTTCGTCCATTTTTATGACGCCAATTAAACAAAATCTGGAATTCAAATCATTTTTTTCATTCTGACGAAATTCATAACGTCGTTTCGTTGCAATTTTTTAATCCTCCGTTCTCCTTCCTCAATTACTTTTTCACCCAAAAATCCAATTTTCTAATTGTTATCTGAGATACAAAAACTTGAATTAATTTCAATGTCATATGAGTGTCCTTGAACATCGCATGGCATAAGTAGGTGTATATCGCATTCCGAAATCAATTTCATTGGTTACTTAAAAGGAAAGAAAAAAAAATAAAAAAAAAAGAGAAAAAGATATGAAAATAATAAGGCGAAAGAAATGGTGTTAGCGAAGATTGATACACGAATATATATTTGTTGAAATATGAAATGATTGATAAAATGGTTGATAGAGTAAAATATAGCGAGAGAATGATAAAAAGGAACAATGACAATTGTCTGGGTGGGACTGAAGAAGAAAAATAAAAGAGAGTAGGAATTTAGCGTAGGTTATGCTGCCGCGATGGAGGGACTGTACAGAAAAAAAAAAGGGTGAGCGAAATTTTGACAGCGGGCGTGTATGTGTGCAAACGAAACGCAAACGACAAGGACGTGGTGACGAGAGAGAGGGGACGAGAGGGCGCGCGAGAAAGAGCGGCGCGGTGCGTGTGCGCAGTGCGCGGCGGCAGGCCCGTAAACTCGCGTAAACAGTGAGCGCGACGACGCGCGAGGAAAAGGAAAGTGATATCTGGTGGCAGTTGAGTTGCATCGGCTGTGCGCAATAATCGGCACACACGCTCGGCCGACGGAACAATTGCGCCAACACGAAAGACGAGGCTTTGCGGACGAGGTGTGTTGCATTTTCGCAGCGGGAACACGCCCGCGCGTTAAAAACGCATATAACCTATAACTGCGCGATTCTCCGTTTGGCTCTTTAATTGGTGTTTACGCGTGGGTGAGCACCCAGGATTATGCATCTTTGTGTTGGCCCGAGCCAGCGTTGCACACGCACGCGAACCCAACACAAGCAACCGTCCCGAGAGCTATACCATCTGTGATAATGCCGCGGCAAAAATGCCCATATTTTTCCTACTTCCTGCGGATGATATAACGCCGCACATTTGTTATTACATAAATCCGCGATTTTTTTTCATCCAAGCCTCATCGTTTTTCCGCCTCTCATTTTCATCCAATTTTCATCGCCCAGTTTTTTCCATCCTCTCTTTTCTCTGCTCCTAATTCGTCAGCTCACTCACATCTGATCATCACAATTCTGCAACTTTTTTTTTCCATCCGGCAATATCTCTTATCGCTGTTTACATATTTTTTTCTTCTGATGGAATCAGTGGCACGGAAAAATGCTTTGTTTTTAAATCTCGGTGCAAAAATAAAAACAAAACATAGGAATGGTACTTTGACTCGTATGAATTTTGGGTGTGGTAATGCTAATATAATTGTGCGGTTTGTTTGGTTTCAGAAGACAAAGTTCCCCATGAAACATGAACAAAGAAGATGATGCACAGGAGAAGGCCGAAACCGAAACACCAGCTGACGCCGACACCACGGCTGACAAACCATGGTTGACGGACCCAGAACTGGCACCGCGTGTCATACCGATCGAGGGCCGTATCCCGCGCTTCGGTCTCAGCCAGACCAAACTGTCGCCGTACATCCTCATCGATGGCAAAGTCATTCGCAGCGCTCTCCACCTTAGCAAAACCGACCACAATAACCGACGAGTCAGTTTTCCTAATGAGGACTCACTTGTCGTTAAAGACAGCTCCATCAGTGACCCGGACCATCGTGAGTCTCTCCCCCCTCAACGTCACTTCTTTAGAATTTGCAAAAATCATTTCCTTCATCACGGTTGATGTTTATTTACATGTGAACTTGTTTCTTTTTTTGTTGTTCAATTTTTTTTTGTCCCGTCGATTTGTTTTGTGATTTAGTTTGTTTTTTTTTTCTGTTGCGATTAGATAGCAGAATGGTAGAGTTTGAGCTGAAAAAGTTCTAGTTTATAGCGTTTGGTTGGGCGTTGATTATGAATGAAAATAAACGAGCAAGCGGCGGTGTCTGTAATCCGCCGTGCGATACACAAGTCACCTCATTAAGAGAGTCTGATGAAGGTTTTTTTATAGACCTAATTTGTTATTAGAAGAATGATGTTGCATAATATTGACTATCATCTATTTTCGTAGTACATCGCGTACACGTACAGCGGGACACACTTGCACAGAGCGTGCTCCATTTTTGAGCATTTCTGATGAGTGCTTCTTCGCTTTGATGCCACTTGCGCGGCATTCAGCCTGATCGCAATGTGTTCTCCTTTGTACATCGAATTAAAAGCAATTTAAAAAGCATTCACATTTCTCAAACGAAACCTTTCAATCAGCTAAATAATTCCCATTGTTTTCTATTTATTTGTATCTTTGTGTTTGTTCATCCGGATTTTGTCCAATTTTTCTTTTCATCTTCTGTTTTTTTTTTCTTTTACAAATCTGTTTTTTTTCTTCTCGTTTCGTTATTTCACAGTTTGTGTATGTTTTTTTTCTGTTTGCACAGTTGACAGGGTTGCGAAATCAGAAGCTTCATTTGTTAATGAAGATTTCGTTTGAAATTCGGAATTCCAACATAGTCGCGTTGGCGAGCATCCAGCCGTACGAAATGGTTTATACACATCAAGGTTGACGCACCGTTTTTTTATTAGCGAGCATTGACAAAGTGAATGAAGAGAGAACCAAAATTTGTCGTACGCCCAACAATTGAAACAATTCATTGGAGGAGAGTCGTCCAGTGCAAACAGTCTTCATTTATTGTAAACAATATAACATTTTATTCTACTACTTTTCAGTTCGATTGATTAACGTGTAAGAACCATAAAAGTTTTACCAGGATGTTATACTAATTTTATGAACATCGTGAAAAGTTGTTGATGTTTTGTTTAAAAAATTGAGAATCAAAAGGTTAGACGATCATAGATGACTTTTTTTAGAAAAAAAAGGATAATTATTTTTATCTAACTTTACATAGTTTAATGAAATAAAATTACAATATGATATAATCGATTTTCATTGTACAGTTTACATAAGAATCTTAAGAAATATTTGCAAAGTTCAATCTAATTAGACAGTTTCTGATATGCTGGTGTAAAATTTTGTTACATTTGATAAGTTTTGATTACAAATATTATTATTATTATTAATTTTTGATTTTAATTTAACTTTTATAAACCGACGACAAATTTAGGGATCATGCAACGTTTATTGGTCGTTTGAAAATTACGTTAAAATGTCATTTACTATCTCGAAGAACATTCGACCGTGTTTATCGGAAATTGGTTGAAAAAGTAATACTGCTAATTGCATCAATATGCTCAAGTTATTCGATTAATCTTTCTCCAGACTGCGTGCATTTGCCGCCCCTCCCCGATGATTTTTTTCGCGCCTCTACATCCGTCACTGACTCATTACAGCGAGTGACACGCGAAACCCCTCATTGTTTTTCAAAATCAGTTTGTTATTTCGGCAGCCGCGCTACTCTTCTTGGCTTTTTTTTTGTTTCCACTTTGAATACGATATCGTAAATGTTTTCCAATGACTCGGCTTTATTTAAAACGCACTCAAGTGTTTGAGTCAGGCTCGAAAAACGACTGGTCTGCATTATTTCTTTATTTCTTCTTTCTTTTTTGTCTTTTTTCTTTTTACCATAGTGTGAATGAACTCAAATAAAAATGTCTCAAGTTTTGTTATGTAAGACATCTGAGAAATCTTGAATGTCGAAATCAGAGTTTGCAAATATTTTTGGCCCCCGACAATTATTGTGGAAATGATTTTTTATAATAAAGACGTTTCGTTTTTGTTTTTCATTTTACAGAGTCACGATATGAGCGCAGTCAAAATGAACAAAGTGTAATTGGACGAAGGAAAATACGACGTTTCCTTATATAATAATTGATTCTCATTTCGGATACCGTTCGTTTAGTGTTATTAAGTCTCATAAGTCTCATTATTTATTTATTTCAATGCAATCGAATCGGTACCGAGAAGTTGATTGTTTTTCACACTCAAGTACATGCTCTAACGAATGAGCTATATTTAATCGATTATCAAAAGAATTCTCATTTTTTTATGTCAATGCTTTTATGATAATACAATTCAGTTGACGGTACGTCATCAGATAAAGAAGTGAGATATTATTTTTTGCTTGATAAGAAAAAGTTCAAAAGGATCATTTTTCTTATTTAGTTGCATACAAAATTCAAGTCCCAAAAATTCACAAAAAATTGAAAATTGTTTTGTTTTCTCATACTTTATATTTGCAATAATTATCTTCACAATTTTTTGGAAAAAAAATGAATAAAAATGAAAAAAAAATCAGAAGAGTTGTGGACACAAGTTTCCTTTAGCATTAGTGTTGATTACAATTGTTAACATTCGCTAATATTCCTTTAGGCATTTTTTTCAACTAGTCGCGATAAGATTAGCACGCATTTTTACAAGCGAAATAAATCATGTGCATCTTTCAAAACAATTTTCAAGATAAATAGTTGGCAACAAAAGTTTAATAAAATAAAAAAAATTGTTCATTTTAGCTGCACTCGAAAAAATAAAACAAATAAATAAAATTGAAGAGAAAATTGATAAAAATGTTTATTTATCTATTATGTTTGGCACCAGATGTAGTAATACAATGACAAACTCATTTTTAACAGCTGAAAATATGAATTGCGAGGATTTAATCTCGATGTACAGAACATCATGTGAGCGACATGACACTAACCCGCTGGAGAGTGTGATAACGCAGCTTAAGGTAATAACTAGGAGCATATTTTTTGTACCAATTTGATGCTACTTATCAGTCTAGATCATAAACAAATGTTTCTGTTTTATTTACATTGTCATTTAAATTTAAAAAGAGAAGAAAAAAGAAAAACGAAATCATTAGCAGTTAATTTGAATTTTCATCGCATGATTTGATTGTCACTTTTGTATTGTATTGAAAAAAGAAAATGGTATATACATATGGATAAAAAGTCTTGTGAAATAATAGCTCGCGAGTTTTGTTATTCTCTTGCAGTACTTTGCACGCTTTTTAAGCCACTGGCAACAATAAATGGATCGTCACTTATTGAAACAATTACTTTATAATACGAATAACTCGATCAGAAGTTGAGTCGTGGAGCTGGTATATTCACAAGTGCAAGAACATGTGACAATTAAAAAATGTAGAAAGAAGATGAACTCAATTGCATGAATGTTTTGACGCGACAATATTTTTTATTTACAGAACCTGAATCTTCGTGAGGATCGCAGCGACGATCTGATTTTAAAAGGGACAGCTTTGGACTACAGCCAGTGCGAATCTTTAGAAGAAATTTTCAAAAGAGTACACTTTAATTTAATCGATTTGGAGGATACGTCCTTGAACGATGAGGTGCGTGCCATATATTAATAACTCTTGCAAATAAAAAGCAAGAAATAAAATTGTCAAAGGGACGAGAGGGAAGAAAATAAGATGGCAACGTTATTTTTGTATTTACGTTAAAAACAGAATCCGTTCGGGATATATGCGAAACCACTTACAATGCATTTTTATTTTTAGTGTTCCGTCGCATTATTTGAAATGTTTGAATATTACGATTCCGTGGCACGGATCAATATATCGTATAATCCGGCGATCAGATTGCGAGGATGGATCACTTTCTCCCATTTTGTCAAAAAGGTAAAAACATCTTGTCTTGTTTTTAAATCAGTCGAAAGTGCAAAATACTTCTGATTGATCAAATATGCTGATTAATCAATCTGTATGATCTTGTTCACAGACCCAATGCTTGGAATTTGTCGAAGCAAGTGGCACAACGTTCGACGAACAAAGCGTAGGGAATCTAAGCCGTTCGTTGCGGTTAGCCTCGCACTTGCACGTACTGAAGCTGGATAATTGCAACCTCAGTGGATCGAACCTCACGATTTTAAGTACGTATCTTACCCGTTATATTTGATTTCCACACACGACAGTGCGCTTGCTATCGCAATCTAATTATAGGCATGAATAATACATGGCTCAGAAATTTTTGCCTCGAGCGACTTTCCATTGCCAATTTTTTTTCGACCTCACTGTTTTCCTTTTTTTTTTTTTTTTTTTACTATTTCTCGATCTTTTTTATGAGATTTTGAAACCTCGTTTTTCATCAGTCTCTTTGTTGTAACGCATGCTAATGTATGGTAATTCATTTTCCAGGTGTAGCGCTAAGAGATAACGCCGGATTAAGAGAATTGTATTTAAGTAATAATAACCTTACTCCCCAAGACGCAAAGCACATAGGAACTTTGGTGAGAGTCAACAGGCACTTACGACTTCTAGATATCAGGTATTTGTTTGTCTCTTTTTGTTGTTTAGTCAGCTAATGGAACTTTGTGACAAAATAAATTGATGTTCGTTGTCTGTTCGCTTAGCAACAATCAAATCGGAGATTCTGGAGCACAAGATATATTGACTGGTCTTAGCAATCACATTGATCAAAAGGGCCTCAACGTATTGAGTCTCTGGAATAACGAAATCACGCACGCATCATCATCTCATTTTTGCCAAGTACTCGTAAGTAATCTCAGGATTTCTTCTTTTTTGAAACAACACATTTTCCATTTGATTCATTGAATTTACAAATTTTGTGTGTGTTTGTGTTTCGACAGGATAAATCAAAATCATTGGTAACATTAAACGTGGGCAAAAACGCGATAACAAACGAGACAATCGAGGAGATGAAGGAATCGCTAAAGAAGAATCACGTGCTACTACAGCTGGGTCTGCAGTCGACCGAAATAACTTGCGACGGTATACGTGTTTTAGTTGAAATATTAGAAGCCAATGAAACCTTACAGGTACGTTGTGACTTTTATTTTCTGTTATTCGTTCACGTATTACTGCTGAACCTGTTTGTAATTTCGAACCGATGGCGCTTTCGCGGTTTAACGTCTGTACATTAGCGTCTGGGTAACCCTTTTGTTAGTTTGCATGTAAAAGAAGAAAAGAAAAATCTCGTCTCATTATACCTCGTATGTGAAAACAATAAACATTTTCCTAACGAATTTCGCAACGCCAAGATGACTACTTTATCTTCCTTCTTACGTTTGTTTTGTTTCAACTACTTGTTTCCTTTGTTTTTCAGTTACTTTATCAGCTACTTTTTTCCGTTTCATGCGTGAACGAGACAAATTAACTTTGAATAATCTTTTCATGTCACCCTGATGTTCTAGTTGATTTTTTTTCGTATGCCTTGTGTCGGTATCGATGTATAAGATAATGCATACAAGCGACATGTACGAAGCTGACTGTTTTCTCTCTCTTGTCATTTGGTTACATAAATAATTGGAATTTTCGGCTCAACGCTGCACGATAGGCATGAAGTAGATACGAGAAGCGAGACAAAGGCATTGTCATGCTAATACCGTTTGGCAAAAATGTTAATTATTTTATGAAAATTCGTACTCGTGAGAAATTATACGTGACCGATTAGACACTTGGACGAATGAAAAATGATGTTTTGTAAGTATCCGTAGGAGTTGAGTTTTGAACGATTATGTCGCTTCTAATGAATGGCTTTTTGAAAGATGAGACACTTGTCAAAATAGAGAGGTGATATCCCCCCCCCAAAAAAAACGTGTAATGAAACGAACGAAGAGTATTCCAAATGTGCAATAATGTATTTGATAACGCGATTACAAAATCGGAATGTTAAATATTTAACTTTATTAACCATCAATCGGAGCTTTTGTTTGCTTGATTGTTCGTCATTTTTGTGTCTCAGTTCTGTCTGCATGTCAGATTCCAATTTGCGATATGTAATTATCGCACTATTATTGTGAAGAAGCTGAGTATCGATAATGTCGTACACGTCATATTTCCCGGCTTGTTGTTTTGCTGCTGCGATAGATATGACACTATGCAACGTACATAAATCAATGCAGAGATAATTATACGAAATTATTCTAAATCATGCTAGCGATATGGTTTTCAGTCGAATGTTAAAAAAATTCCTATATATATTTTTTTTATTACACAGCAAAAAGAAATTGAACTGCCAGACGACATAAAAAAGTAATAATATTTTTCGTGTGGACAAAAAAAGAAACTATTTAAAATTAGGATTTAAAAGATCGTATTCTATATTTTTGAGTTAGTTATAAATCAAAAACGACCTAAGTGATGCTCTTCAAATATCACTTCTCACGTGATTTGACAGAGAACAGAAACGCTATAAATTTCTAAGTTCAATGATTTATGAGTTCAGATAAAATGCATTAACAGCAGCCATAATGCCTTGCTTATTACAATTGTAAATATGCTCAAAATTGAAATCAAAGAACTTTTGACGAGCACGGAGTTGCAATATTATCTTACAAATTGTTGTTACAAATTTTCATTACATTTGAATGTTAAATGAATTTTACAAATTTAACTACAATTAACCTGCTCGACATTCGCTAATTGTTAAAACATTTTTTTATTTTCGTGTTGTAGAAACTCGTCATTTTAACCTGACGTGATTTTTAATTACCCGAGTTTTTTTCACACGGCCTTTGAGGAAGGTCAAGCAATCATCATTTGACTGGTTTTGTACTCGAAAAAAACGAAAAAAATCTGAAATCAAAATGAGTTACGAAGAATTTTCAGATTTTTTTTATATTGGAATAACAAAAACGTGACTGACAAGAAAAGTGTTGCAACGAAAAGTTAATGAACTGCAAATGTATATTTGTATGCTTTATCTTATATACAAAGTGTATAAAAGTTGATTAAAAAGTACTTTAATGCTTTGCATGTGAAAACTTAATGATTAGCATTTCAAAGTACATCGGTAAATTTGACGTAGGAAGTTTCTATTGACACTTGATTATACATATTGAATTTCATAAACATTTACGATTGCTTTTCTTCTTTCATTACAGAGGATAGACTTGCGAGATAATGTTATCCAAGGCGGCGGACTGACATACCTCGCGATTCTCATGAAGAACAACCCAAATGTCACGCGGATAGACATAGATGATAGACCAAGTACTAAAATTGTAAGTTTCAACTTTTCATTTATATTTATTCTACTTATTTCATACTTATTTATATTTCAAACATTTCGAAAATCGTTTTGCTATTTATTGTTTCATTTATTTTGAGTTTCGAGTTGAATAAATAGTTTATTCATTTCCAATGTTTTAACAATTTGAAAAATGAAAAATAATTAATTGGAAAATGTTTTGAATGTTTTTCAGGATATCAGCCTGCAACAGTACAAAGAATTGGTGTCAGAGATACGTCAAAGTTGTGAGAGGAATACAGAGGCAAAGAAGTTGGCAGAGGAAGAGGGCGAAAACGCAGGTAGCGCGGATAGCTGTAGCAGACTGTCTAGCACGAAGATTCGTAAAATATCGCTGACCTGTCAGCTGTTACCGCCGATGAAGCCGATGTCGGTGGATTCTGTATGTCTTAATAAGAACAATCTTCGTTCAACATTACCTATTCCAAATACCATTCCTCCTCACGTAACTAATACAATATCGACGCCCTCGCGCAACCGATTTTTGGTGTCAAGAGTTCACGAAGTGCCACTAACTTCCGTCAACGGGATAACCGCGTGAAACTTGTCACTCTCGTTCTTAACGGTTCTCCATCTATTTCATCAATTCCAAATCGTCTTTCAAAATAATTCATTTTCCGTTTTCCTTTTTTTTTAACAAAACAAAGAATTATTGATAATAAAATGTCTACCTGATGCATGTGATTGACTATGACATGAGCACTATTTTCAAATGTAAACTTTTGTGCATTTATTTTCCAGACGAAACGTACTTTTTTTTAAACAGTTTGTTATTTTTTCATGAGCAGTTTTGAGCGAGATTTTATTAATAAAACATGTTTTGTGAGAACAAATTCTGGCGACTTTTTTTTTTATTTTTGAAGCCGGAAAAATACATGGGTGCGAAAGCTTGTTTTCACCCGGTAATCCGATCAATTTTACGTTTCGTCCGTTAGTCATCGCTAATATTGAGTATCTATATATAAATATAGGCATATATACTTTTTTGTACTTTGGTCGTCTTCGCGCGATGCTTCACTCAATATTTTATTGTTTATAATGCTGTCAATTTGGTTACCAAATGTTCACGTTATAATTGAATTCTGTGAATTAATAAGTCATCATATTTTTTTAATAACTTTTATTTATTTTTGCGTTAAATACAATAAAATTTCATTGACAAAATTTTGTCATTAAAAAAGGATACCTTGTATTTCTGATGTTTTAACTTTATTATTCTGGAAATGGAATTACGAATTGTATATTTTTGTCCGTAAATTATTAAAATTTAGATTAGAGATTATATAAGTACAAAATCGATAATTCGTATCAAATTTCCCGGACATGAAATTTTTTTTAACGCCGGAGACAAATGTAAGAAAACGGTGTGAAGAAGCATTCATACAAATATTTGAAAATATTGCTCAAAACAAAAAAAAACAATTAATATATATGTATAAATATTTTTACAAAATATATATGTAAATATATATTTTTTATAATTAGATCGATCGAATTTTGCGAGGTAAATGCGTTCGTAAACGACAATATTAAAATAATACAAAAAAAAATCTCGGTCTTCAACATAACATGATTTTCAGACGACTATTCGACGCTCGTGTAACGCACAAATTAATTTATGAACAATCAAACAGATTGAAAGTTACGTTTTTTGAAAATGATATATTTTGTAAATATACGTTAATGAAATTTGTATATATTTTTGTACTCCACGAGTCGCGGGTGCGAAAACATCGTCTGAATAATAAATGAGAAAATCATAGGGCCAAGTTGAAAATTTCCGAATGTCCAAAAACGGGTATATTTTTGTACAATAAAATTACGAACTCCTTTACTGTTTCGATCTCGAAATGACCTGTTTTTATGTCACCAAAACAAAACAAAAAAAACAAAAAAAAGAATATGAAAACTAAAATCATTTCGGTCATAATAGTCATAATAGTCATGAGAAACACAACGACAGTACAATATTAATGATAATACTATTTACACTTTAGCTTTTTAGCTTTAAGAGAATCACTGAAGACAATTTACATTAGTATATAATCTACGTGTTTTTTGTAGTGCTGATTATATATCGACACAAGTGAAAAAAAAAAAGGCTACGACTTTTTGTAACTCCTTTTTTTCGATAGTTTGTAAATTGTGATAAAGCAAATGGTACGCCCGGTGGCACTGCGGCGATTCATCTCCTTTTTTTACGCGAACGTTTTTGTACGTTGCAATCGCGAGATTTTGTATGCCTGACAACGATATATTGGCTTTGCCATACAAGAAACGTATTTTGTTGAACGATAAATTTTTATAACAAAGTGTTTTTATTTTGCAATTAATGGATTCTATCAATTTTTTGTTATTCCGTATCTCGTACGTAATTCTTAATATGATGACAAATTTTTATTGACTGGTTCATGGAATCTTTAGATTTAACAGATTTATTTGTTAACGTGTAGGATTATTTGTTACGTCTTTAATGATTTTCTTAATTCACATTGTATTTGCATGCCGTCAAACTTCATGCATATCAATTGTAATAACGTAGGGCAAGGGAGACAAAAAGTATAGGGATTATTGTAATTTGCGCCGTTTAGATTGTAATGTTCGCAAAGATTGTATATATTAGATATTTTAAGATGAAATTTTATTAAATGTCTAAATCAAACGGAATGTGTTGTTTATTAATAACAAATTAATAACTCAGATTTTTTTTTCAATTCGCGTCTCATCGCGATATGCGGTTCTCCTCATTTTACATTTTTCATGTCAGTTTTGATGAATTGTGTCTAATATAATGAAGTCATTTGTGAGGTAAGATGTTATGTCAATTATGACTCACTTTTTCTATCTGTAAAAATAACTTACAAACCAAATTCCATTTTCATATTTGATATTAATAGTTTGATTTTTCATAACAAATAACTAAATTTGAATCAGATCCACCAAAATACTCTTAGCATGACAGTTCGTTTCCGTGAATAACTGGCATTTCTCATCGTATATCATAAGTTTCCAAAAACTAACTTCTGCATTATAAAAGTTTCTCAGCAAATGACAAATAAGCTATATCAAATGTTAAACATGACTTTGAATATTTCAGAAACAAATGATGAAACAAATCATTTTCGTGAGGAAGATTCTGAGGGAAATTTTGAAAATATTTTATCAAAATATGCGCCGAAGATCGAAGACCCGATCCCTGACGAATACAGACGTTACATGAGATGGCGTATTTGAAAATAAAATGTTAATTTCATTATCAGAAACTCATTGTACATACTGATGATTATATTAAAAAAAATATATTTTTGTACTGCCATTGTTATCGATACTCATTTACTTTGTAAAGCATCCTGTTTATTTATTTACTTTGATATATGCTGAGACATGTTTTGTGATATACGAAAAAACGAATTATCAAATTGAATACATTGGTTTCATAAGAAAGCAGACAAAATACTCAACGTGTATTCAAAAATTAAAACCCGAGTCAGAACAAAGAAAGAAAAATGAAAAAAGGTCGGGACAACATTACGGGATCAAAACCAGCTTTGGATTCAAAAGAGAATGAAATGAAGAGAACTGTGAGATGCTTAAAAATCATTTATATCGAATGCAACATACAAAAAATGTTGTTGTGAAATAGTTTGAATTGTCGGAAAACAAACAAAATAAATTGAATCAATACAAACAGAATTCTTTAGAGTTACACAATTTCTGGTCTAATCATGAGATATTTTAACAAAAAAATTAAACAGAATATGACACTTCGAAATTGAAATTGAGAGCAATTGAAATTATCACATCAAGTTTTTTACACTTTATTTTTATTCCTTAACATTCAGCAGTAAATAATCAGTCAGCTCTCGGCAAGTTCATAAGCAGCTCGGAAAGGAGATCTTCTTGACCAGATTTAAAAACAAGACAAAACGAACCAGATAGAGAGGTTGTTTGTATGGCATTGCAGAATAACAGTGAGTCATATTATTTTACAATTATATTTTTTTAGGTCATAATTTAAAAATAGCTTCGAATATCGAATCCCCATTACGACGCACAAGATGCATAGAAATAATGAAATTGTAATATTAAAAATTGTTAACGCTTGAGAACTGATTGTTCTAATGGAAATTATTGTAGCAACAACGAATCTATTCAACAAACGCACGCAGCAGACATCAGTCTGTTATGTAATGAGATATGAAATGAATGGATTCAAAACTAGCAACAAGATTGACAGACGATTTACTGTTTGAATATTTATTTGAAGAATTTATATAAACTTTTGATATTCTTTCAAACATTTGATATAATTTTGGACATTCTTTGTGTTATTAATACATGCTATTTTGTCAGGTATTATATATTCATGAATGAATAAATTTCAATGCAACATAATAAGCTGCTCTTTATTTCACTATTTTACAATATAAATATAACGTGTCAGTCATTACCGATTGATCATTTCCGAGTATTCTTATTTACCATAACACACACGTGCACTGCAATCGAAGGATTAACAATCATTCAAACAATTTGCGCACAAGTGATACATCACAGTTCAGTTGATTCGAGTCGAATTTTATATTTCGTTTTGATTAGAGTTCCATCCATTTAAATTCTAATTATTTCAAATATTTTTATTCGATTTTTATTCAAGGTATTTTTAAGGGTCAATTTTACAAGTCTGAACAATCAGAGAGAAAAAAATCTTCTGCACTTTTTTTCAAAGTTAAACATAATGTCCCGCAATGTCAAGGACGATTCTATTAAAAATTGTTATCTTGATACATAAATTTCATAGTAATAAACAGCCGTACATGCATGTACACAATTGTGACTTACAATTCAATGATCAATATTTCGAACCTTTTAATTTATTTGTTTATTTAAGTAACTCTTATTCTGAAGAAAAATTCGACTTTCAAAATTTCATATATTCAATCGAGCAGCATAACTCAGAATCTCCATAACTTTGGTTCACACCGTATAATTCAATAATAAACATTCGCGTACGAAACAAACTATGATTTATATATATTTATATAATAAACAAACAAGGCACTAACTAGCACTTGAGAAATAGTCATTATAAAATGAATAGAAAGGCGTACAAAACTAACACTGATCAATCAAATCTACGATCTTCCATCGTCGTGAACACATTCCTAATTTACGGTAGAAATAAACAATTTGCATTATTTATTCTTACAAACTACCATTTTGTACATACAAATGAAATTCAAAGTTGAACCTATGTTTGCACACTAACTCACGCCTAGACATCACATCCTTTCAGTTATACTCGCGCGATGAAATTGCATCTCAAAAGACAACGGATTGTCTAATTTGAATCAAAATAATTGTTCTAAATAAATATTTATATACAAAATATAAAAAAAAGCTCTCGTAATTTTAAGTTCTGAGTAAAAAAAATTGGAATAAATACCAGAAATGGTGGCGTTTTAAACGCTCTTGACAATCGCGTGAATATGAACAAAAATCATTCATCTATTTTGTCAGCAACAGCAGCACCTCCCCGATTCCTTCGAAAAGCGCACGTAGATACGAGAAACAAAATATTCGAAAATCGTCATCAATGTAAAAATAGATCTTACCACTCATCATCATCGCCTTATAACAAATTCATTGCAACTATAAACAATTTGTGCGGTGCAAAATAAAAAGACAAAACAGAATACATCAACTTGCAATAAAAAATTAAAAAAAAAAAAGAATTTCACCCTGTTGTCCTTTGCTTATTGCCCGCTTGGAAGTGAAAATATACGTTTAATTCATTTGCGAATGATACTTTGTGAAATCTGTGACGTTTCATCATAATTTCATTTCCCAAAGTACGATGTGTGCGTCCGTGTTGTTGGGGTCTTTTGAAGCGTAAGTCGAGGAGGCTTTTTGGCTCTTGTCGTTGCTGGACCTGTCGGTCATTTGTCTCCAGTTGACATATCCGCGACCGCCCATCAACGTCAGCACTGTGCGCTTCGGCTGGTCGGCCTGCGAGATCGTCTTGGAAGATTTTTTAATGCTAGGCTTGGGCTTGGTGTGCTGCGTATTGGGAGTGCTGGTTTCAGGCACAGCCGGTGCAGTTGAATTGCCATTCACCATCGTCGTCGTGGCTTCGTATGGACCGTTGCGACTAGCAGTGCTACTGTTGCGAGATAGTTTTCCGACTTTGAGAGACAGATTCTCTTCAGAACCGGACGAAGTGTATAGGGAACTTGTATGTGAATCAACCGACCAGTTAGAAAGATCAAGGGATCTTGGTCGGGTTAGTTTCATTTTGAGTCGGCGATCTAAGGTGCTTACCTAAAAAATACAAATTTATTTATAAATATAAACTCAAATCATCATTTTTTAATAAAGAAAACAAAATTGTTATGAAATTTACTTTGTTAGGAATAGCCAATTCAGGATCGCTTCTTCTGAGAGTTTCATACACTGGGTCAATTCCAGAAGTCAAGAGATTTTCGTTATCATAATCCTTAACATACATGAGTTCTCCGTATAGTCCATAAACATCACAATTTTCGCCGGAACTTTGTGAACTGGAAACCGAGCTGGAAAGAAATCCGGCTCCACAACCGAGTCCACGTGGCAATGTTTTGGAACCACGGTGTTCCTTTTCCTTACTCCGTTTGCGGCGCAGCAGAACAGGGCTCTCGTTTGACAGCTGTTGTTTAAGTCTTAACACTGAGGATGACGTGGAATCGATGCTCATCCTGTCGCCAGGTGGACGTTGCTCCACACCACTGCCAGATTCTTTGATCTCGTCTATCGCTGCATTTGCTCCAGTTGCGGCCGAGTCTTCCGCCTCGTCTTTCTTCTCACGATCAGAAAAACTGTTCCTATTGTTCTGAATGGCAAGGAGGAAAGTTATCGGACCAAAGTGTGCGTGATAAGAAATGTTGACTCGACCGCTTATTATTGGAACGCCCTCAAGTCGGGGAAGAGGAATCGTTAAGCTGATGCCGACGTTCGTTCCAACCCAAAGTAGTCCTTTGCAGGCCATGAGTGCGGTTACTATTATAGCTGCAGGGTGATGGTGCTGGTAATGGTTGTAGTTGCTGTGATTTGTGCTGTTGTTGTTCAAGCTGTCGCCTCCACTGCTAAAAATACAAAGCATAAATTCAATGCAACGGTTCACGTTGAATTTAATTTGAATTTTTATATCGTTCAAATTAAACAAACCTGTTTTGAGATTTTGTGATTCTGACAACATTGGAAGCAATGTTGATGTCCTGCAGGTGTTTAAATGTCTCCGTGTGATAGAGGCAAACCGTGCTTGAATTTTCCAGAGCAACCCAAAGCCCCACACCGGAATGCGCCATTAGTTTGACATTACCGACATGCTCGTGCTGAACTGTAAAGCTCTTTATGATTTCGCCACTCAATGCATTAAGTACCCAGACTTTTTTACCACACGCGGCATAAACTGACGAGTTGATTGTCATCAAACATGGCACAGGATCTTGTCCTAAAGATATCACCGTTGGTTCACCTGAAAAATGAACAGTTTTATTTATATCGCTTTCGTGTTATGAAAATAATCAAATCATTCAACTGGTATGTTCGACTCACTTGGAATGAAAGCTCCATCATAATTCCTCCTGTAAATCAACAAGATCCCGTGGCTAGAGCTATGAAAACATTATCGTAATGGTACTTGATTTGTGTGACAGGTCCAGGGGCTGCGTAACTTCCGACCTGTTCTTGTTTCTCAGGTTCCGAGGCTGAATAGATGATGATTCGTTGCGAGTCGGTGCCCATCCAGACAAGATCGCTGGTAAATGATCCAGTCGGTTCGTTAGCCGACAAACCTTTGACAAATTCAATTGCGGCGATTCGCGTTTCTACCAGATCAAATGTTGTTAATTTTTTGAAAGACGTGTTCGAGACTGTCGTGGACTGTGCAAAGACTGTCACATGGCTTGAAACCCCGTCGCTAGTACAGATCCAGAGGTAACTTTGATTTCTGCTCCGTCGCCTGGAAGTCCGTGGGTTTTGGGTCGTGTAATAACAACCACATCGTACCTTCAAAAATTGATGAATCAGTAATTAAAGTGAATGATTGATTGATGACAAATGTTTGATACAAAGATGGCAATAGAAGTGGAAAAGGAAAGTAACATTGAAACTAGTTAATTACTTCGGATTGATGTTGTGAGTGATAAACAGGTTGCGCGTTGACAAAAAGTGGCATTTTAGTAGACGGTCTCTGTTCTTGTTCCGGAACTTCCCAGGCGGGTGAATTGTTTGGATCGAGAGCCAGTTGAGCGAGCCTCAGCTCCGTAGTCCAATCCTTCTTCACAAGCGGATTTTCTGTTTGGAAAGTGTACATTTGGCCTTGTTTAGTGGTGAGTTGCAAGCAGCAGCTATCTGCCCAAACCATGTCCTCGTCTTTGCGCTGAACGGATGACTGAATAGACTGCAATATTCGCTTCGTAGACTCGACCGAAATTCCCTGTGAAAGACATAATTAATTGTCATCGTTCGTTGTTTCATCATCATTAAAAATGATAAACATGAAGATTGATAAATCGTCAACAACTCACCTCGTATTTGCCTCTCAGTTGCGCGACCAAATCCGTTATCCTTGACATCACTTCGTAATCGTGCATGAGATCATTCATTTCGACGCACAAACTGTCCGCCCCGGCTTGTCCGTTTTCACTGTTACCGCCGCTGCCACTTCGGTCAGATTTCAAGCTGCCTCCTTTATTTTGACCCGCCGCTAACAAGCGACTCAAAGTTGGTGAAGCACTCGTGTCTTGAATCTAGATTTTTAACATAGATAAAAGTCACATTAATTGTCACATTTTAGCACCATGCACATATTTTTATCACTTAATGATAATCATAATGACAATTCACGAATCAATGTTTAAACAAATAAAATATGTTTATAAACTTTTCTATTGTTACTTGATGAAAGAATGTCATTTCCTTTCTTCCATAGAAATCATTTCATAAAGCTAAAAACACAATGGCTTACTTCAACATCCGACACTGGATATGTCCATTTCAACGTCAGTCTCTCGCTATTTGAAAAGTCATCCGTGGATCTCGGCGCCACAGATACACAAACCACTAAATCATTCAAAAGTAACAGTCTTCTTCTCTTGCTTTTTGTCACCATTCCGCTTTGGTTGAATTCCTACAATGCCATAAATTGTTTCTCGAATTAAATCATGAAAGCTTAACATCTCACTTGCTAAAATTTGCGTTTTCCGCCAATAACCAAGTAAATGCTTTTATATTTATCAAAATTATAACAAATCAAATGATTAATTTTTGTTCTATTGATATTTAAGATTTTAGAAACTTGGTTATTTCGAACAATAATGTTACAAACCAAAGTATCAGGACAACTGATCTAATTTGTTATAAACAAAATTTTGAGTTATCCAGTTAACAGCAATTAGAATGGTTAATTCGTTCAATTTCGAAACACGAGTGCAAAGTGAAACTGTATTTAGTTACCAATTGTGTGACGTTGTCCTCTCTGATCAAATAACGCGAAGAAGAGGAAAGAGGTCTGTGCGAAAGTTTGCCCGAGACGTGGCGCAACATCTCCTTGAAAGCTTGGAATTGTTCGGCTTCTCTTTTGCGCTCATTTAACATCTCCGCCAGGCTCTCCAGTTGCGTTAACGCTAGTTGCAGTGACATGCGATCGTGATGCCCATGTGGAGTGTGTTTCAATAAATCCTATTTTCAGACAATTTAAAACATTATTTTCCAATTAATCTATTTTCAAACGTGCCTGCGCAAGTCGTTACTTTTACAACAAAAACACAATTACTTTGACAATAAATTTCAATTGCTCTTTTGTTTCAATCGATAGTAATAAAGAAAATCAAAAATCAATAAATAAAAGAAACAAGAACCTACTTGTAGAAACAGTATGAATTGCGGAAACCTCTGCACCGGCTTGACCATGAGAGCAAAAAAGGATAATCTATCGTGCGCGCCGATTTGCTTGAACTGAAAATAACCATTATTATACATTAGAGTGAAAATAGTTTAGCGCTGACATTGTCGGGGAATCAAAACACAACACTGAGGGAGAGAAAGGAAAAACAAATATGTCACATGAAAAGCATAAATAACGTACTTTGAAAAAGTCATTGAGTGCAGTCTTGCGTTTAGACTCCTGTTTGGCCAGATCCATTGCGACCGAGAAATTGTTGATGAATCCGCTATAAATATCGAGGACAATGGCCTTGCTAAAGCTTGCGACGAACACATCGCCGAGCTTCTCATCCTTGTCCCACGATCGCACGCATTCCGCCAGAGCGAGCCGAAAAATTGTGTGGCACTGCAAAATCTCGGGCAATTTGTGAAACAGAGTCGCGATCTTCTGCTGGCTTAGAACTGGCGGCGAAAGTTCTTCCAATTCTTTTTTGTAGTCCTGCAAAAGTCCACATACTCCTCAAAATACTCTTCTCATCTCAAATAACAATAATTAAATATAACAAATGTCCTTACATTGACAAGTCTCTGTAAACTCGCGACGTAATTATTTTCGGAATTAACTATGGCATCGACAATGTGGCGTCTCTTGATTTGTTGCGAAGTCAAATTTGGAGGTGGCGGTGGAAGCGTGGGGACTTGTCGCCTCTGCGTGTTGGAAATCTGCGGTGCCGTGGAGCCACGATATTCTTCCTCGACCTGTATCAAAACAAACGATCTGTTAATTTGGTGCTGGGCAACCCTCTGTGAATTTGCATAACAGTTTTCTCGATTGCACAAGATTGAGACTTTGTCGGACTCCTACACACGAGCCGAATATGATAATAATTTGGAGGTATAAATGCGACTGAGGGAAAGAAAGAAAAGGCGAGACTATAATAAGTGAAGGTGAAATTCGATATGTAAAAGGAGCGACGGCTGATTACCTCATTGAGCTGAGGCATCTGCGGCGTCTTCATTGGGCTCGTCAACGAGACCGTGTCTGACATGTCCACGTCGTATTGGTGCGTCGACCCACGTCGCATGCTGAAAAATCGGGCTAGACGCCCGGATGAACCTGACGAGTCCATGGATTCTGCGTTGCTTACGCGCATGTTTGGCGTTTTCCACTTGTCACAGATTGTCAGTGCTTTATGCAGGGTGTTTCTCAACTGACAGTTGCTCCTGAAACCAAACCAAACACACATTTTTCTCAATCAGTCAAAGTACAAATGAATACTTTTCCACTCCACTCAAACATTATGAAAAATTCGTTTTTCGATAAAAAAAAAAAAACAAACCAGCCTTTCATCTCTCACCTTAATAAAGGCCTTTCATTTCTTTTTTGTCTTATAATAAATTTGATTGTTTGCCTTCACTACTTTATTTTTGTTCCGAACTCTTTGAATTTCCAAACTCGAAATTTGTTTAAGCAAATGTAAAATTGAATAACCAAATTGGTGGACAAAAGTAAACATCCTATTAGACTTTTGCGAAATTTCAAGAAGCTGACTTTAAACTTGACTCGTTAATCTTATCACAACAAACTTGACATCATCAATATTTCCACCAGCAATCAATAAAATTGAAAAGATGCGAGGATCCATGAAAATGATGCAAAAATGATTTTGTAACAAAGAAATGAGTGAAAGATAAAAATCACATTTAAACTTTGTTCCCTTGGACAAACAATAAGTTCGATTAGCATATTTTAGAACTCTTATGAACTCTGCGAGATTACATCTATCATATTTCATAACACAACATATTGTCGAGTGTGAAGAGAAACGTCAAAAAAAACAATGTACTCCGGCTTGGGAATAACTTTCTTAACTGAATCCAATTACGTGTTTAAACGAATGGACGAGTTTGAATCTAATCACAACTTAAGTTCTGAATAAACATTAATTACAATAGAATGTTCTCTCTCGTCAAATACATTTTTTATCTAAAAACTCTATTACAACTGTCTGAGTCATTTTATAAGAAAAACTTTTTATTTGAAATTGGATTGAAAATTGAAAATGAGGGTGACAAGAAAAAGAAAAAAAAAGTAGAAAAAGAAACTTGGATGAAGAATAAAAGTTTAATGATAAAAAGAAGAAAATGTCTTACTTAATACTGATATTACTCTTCTCGCTCTCATCGTCTGAAGTGGGGTCATGGTCGGAGGCCGAGCACCACGAATCCTCGCTTCTGGCGGACTGTGTGGACGTGTTTGATCTGGATGACTCGAGCGGTGGGTGCTGGTGATGATGATGGTGGTGGCTCTTGTGCTGCTTGTGCTGCCCGAGAGTCTCCATTCTGGTGGGTCCCACGTCATCCCACGATCTGCACCTCGAACGAGGCTCGTCTAAATAACAAAAGTAATTACACCAATTATTATCAATTGTCGCAATCCACACCACGCGTCAACAATGCTACATCATAACGATTACGCACGCTCATTAACTCTCGTCTTTTATCTAGTGTTTACCCCTTCCCTTCATTTTCTAACCGAACCAAAATTATTTGCCATAACAAAATATTCTCAGATAAACGTTTCACCAAACCTTCATTTTTCAATCAAATAAATTATGACCTCTTACTTTTCTAACTTCAAGTTTTGTTCATTGTTTTAATTAATAGGAGAAAATTTTGTATAAAAAGGAAAAAATTGAAAGACAGGTTAGATAACTTTAAATCAATTATTTCAACACTAAGCTTTAATTCGTCTAATAAATCATGTTAATTAAATATCATCTGTGGAAATGAAACAATTAAAAGTGCCGTCGACATGGCGCGTGATTAGTCAGCGCAGCGATGCGACCTGTTGCATAAGAGTATTCAATAAAGCGCCGATAAAAGTATGCACACGAATGATTGTTCTCTCGCGTGCCATTTCCACGACGTGAAAAGAGGACTTGCGCAGCAGGTGAAGCGCCGACGCGTTTGTCTGATGCTACGTGGGAAAAACAAGGAACGCAATTTTCCGCGAGAAAAGTACACACAATTGGCAAAGACCCGGTGAAAGTTGAGGTATTCAAAAAAAAAGTAGATGCGAGAAAGCGATTTTTGGCTCGCACAAACTTCGGGGGACGTTTTTGCAGATTTTTATCAGTTCAATTCGATGGAACGTATGAAATTTCAGAAACTACTTCCCCCTCTCCAACGGTGCTTATTTTGTAATCAAATCTTTATATATTTTTATACCGTAAATTTGTCTTGGTTGACACGTCGGAATTCTCTATTTTTTTTTCCAGTCTATAATCCCTTTACTTTTCATTTCAACCAATTTGTCAGCGATCAATTTGTATACAACGAAAATAAAAAATAAGATACAAAAAAAAAAAATGAAATTAGAAACTAAAATAAAAAGTAAAAAATGTCCAGCAGAGTGGCATGGTGACACAAAGATACATATTGCGCATGTAGTGAAAACGTACACTCATCGCCATAAATAAAGGCAGCTAAATATAAAAAATAAAAAAAAAACGATAAAATTGACTGCGACCGTGATAGTGGTCGAAAAATCGGCATGAATCGGCCGAGCGGCGGAAGCGCGTCGGGTCCGACGGAGTCATCCGTTTCCGGTGGGACGCGCCAGGTTTTCGCGTATTCCAAACGCAACGATCAGTCAGCGTGCAGCGATGACGCAAAGCCGACGAGATACGCCGCAGAAAAATCGCATTCCACCGCGGTGTCCATTCAAACCACATTGCGGATATAAATATGACTGTTTGTTTTTCTTGCTTTATTTATACAACCATTTCGCTTTGATTCTCCTCGCCCACTCGATCATTTTTTCCCTTAGTTTTACAAGCTTTTTACACGTCCCTTCTTTTTTACTACTTCGCGCGTCCTAATCCGAACAAGAAAACTTTGAAATCACAACATACAAAGGAAACAGGAAAAAAAAGAAGAATGAAACCAAAAAAGAAAAACATCTAGAAAAATGGAAGATGGTTTTTGTGAATGTTTACTCATGCAATTTCGTGAAGATTAGCAAATTTGCTAAAATCAAACGCAAATAATGATTAGTATTTCTAGCAGGAAGAGCGAATAAAGCGTTACAAGGACGAGTGGACGGTTGGAGAGGAAACGCGAGATATACACACGAGATAGCGTACTCTTCGCAGGGGGGAGAGGGAGGGCAAAATGGGAACGCATTTGTCAAAGAGATCGGCGGATGAGAGAGGTCGTACCAAGTTGGATCGTGTGGACGAATTATATTAGATGCGCATATGCGCGTGCATGCCGGCACATGACGACGTGGGAACGGCGAACGCGTGCCCGAGCCATCGCGCCTAATTGTTTATGTAAACTCGCGCACCGTCGTTAACGAGAATCGCTGTTGAAATTGTTGTTGCGAAATTGCGCGTGTTGTACAAATAATTAGTAGGAAGTTACGTCTCTCGGACTTGACTTGTTATATTTTGTTCGTCAATGATTCTTCGCTTTTGTTTTCGCATGCCGATGATCCCTCTCAAAACAATGTAAATTCTTTGTTTACCAATCGTGACCTTGAAAATCGCTCTGACAGTTTCTAGCATCATCAATATGGTTATATACTTTGGCTTCAATCGCAGCATCCACCGGCCTTGAAATTAATTCCCTTGTAAACAAAATCGATTTCATTTACTTTTGGTCGCCTTGGGGGAACATTGTTTACATATTTACTTTCAATATCTTTTTATTATTTTTTTTATTTTTCAAAAAGTGAAAGACAATTACACACACTAAATGTTTACTTCACATTTTACAACTTTCGTTGGATAACAAAAAACATGATTTTAACATTTGAAAACGCGCACTTTGAAAAGCATTGTGTTAACGTTCGGCTCGTAACTCGTTCATTTTTTCCATCACGGCATTGCGCTTACTTGGAATTCAATCGCAGATGCTGTGCGTGTATTACGTGGAAACGCATAATTAATTCGCGCGTTAATTGGCATGAAAAGTCATTAAGCGAGAGGGTGACCGGGACCTTTAGACGATGAATAATCGGCCAATTTTTTCCATCGCAAAAAGCCAGGGGGCAAAGTTATATTTTTCTTTTCTTTTTTTTCAAAGCGAAAACGTGGAAAAGTTGGTGCCTCCTCACACCGCGGAGGACGTCTATTTTTTTCTCAATTAATTCCGCTATTCGAAACACTTTACCTCATTGAGCAACAATTTTTCCCAAGTTTTGTTTTTCTTCCTATCTTTGGCATTAACAAAACATGACCTTGAAGGATGCATCATCCCGTCGAAAAAAGCACAAACAAACAGAGAACGAGCGCGCGAACGCTTTTCTCAATGAAAATTATAGCCCTTGAAGTGGCAAAACCAGATGATGAACTTGATAAACAAAATATTTGTCCAATCAAGGTGGCGAGCAACAAAATTAAGGAGAAGGAGAAAAAATTGTTCGTAATGAAAACGATGGTATCTTTGATACAAAGACAAAAGGAAGGAGAACTTTGATCAGGGATGTATTTTCTGGAGCATTTTTCATTATTATCGAGAGTCGCATTAGCGTGTTATCTGGGAGTGAACGTAAGCTGGCGCAATGTCTCCGGGGTTATTACCGTCGTCCTTATCCCGCAGCCGCGCTCGAGTTTGTGCTTCTCCCTCGCGGCGATAAACGCGAGTCCGCCAATCCGCGATTTATTGTGCAAATCAGTTGCCCGCGATCGTCCTATCAGCAGGCCGACATGTCACTATCTCCTTCGAGCGTTCCAGGAAAACGCACCAGCACAAAACAACTTTTCAAAGTATTCATCTCCCGTCGATTCTCCAATACAAAATTCCCACTTGACAAAATGTCCACTTTCAAATTTCCCGCCACTTGTCACTGTCACCAACCAGCTTTTTCCTCTGTCAGATTGTCAAAAACCAAAACAAAGAAAAAAAAAAAACAAAAGACACAAAAAATTTGAACTATTTTTGGACGATAATTGTTGGTTATTTAGATTCGCATCTGCATGAATTGTTTTTTTTTTAGAGAAATTTGTTTATGAATTGTATGCGCGTTGCAGTTGAAAGTCGCGCGTCCAGCAGCGGCTGGGCGGACCACACTCGTGACACTGCTCGGTCTCCCCGTGCTCGGTTCTCGGTGCCCCACGGCTGCTACCCACACGCACGCGGAGTCGCGCACACAAAGCAACACGTATCGGCTGGTTCGCCAGACACCAACACCGAGCGCATTTAAACGCCTCCACTTTGCCCCTCAGCGGAGGCGTTCTCTGCAGTCGCAGGGTGTCCCACTTCGGGCCCAAAAAAAAAAAAAAAAAAGAGACGAAGATAAAACGAAAAGCCAGCAGGGATCGATTCAATTTTTAGTACTGCAAAATCGCGGAGGGGTTTTATGCTAATCCGCTCACTGCGAGCGAACGCCATGTGCTGCTGCTGTCGCACTATTTATAGCGCCGGCGTTTTGCTTTTCCAAAATTTCAATGCCAGATCAATTTTGCTTCATTTGTCCTGCAATCTTTATTTTCGCTCGTTGATGCCAACAAAAACTTTTTTCATTCCAACCCTGTCCTTTATCTCGCGGTAATTTCATTTTCAATGAATGTCATCTTTTATTTTTCATTTAAAAAAAAAAGTAAAATTTATGCAACTTCGCTAAACATTTGCACTGGCCTTGTTTCAAGGATCCGAAGGTCACCGAAGTTTTGCCAATTGTCGCAAAACTCGAAAATTGTAACAAGGACGAAAAAGTCAATTAAACAATCGTACATTGTGAATTTTGCAAATTTACAGATTCCGCAAACTGGGAAATTTGATTTGGAACCTTTGAAATGCACCGAGCAATTCAATATTTGCAATGGAGACCAATTACTGAACCTTGAAATAATTCGAAACGAATTAGAGTGACAGAAATAGATTAAGAATTCCAAGGAGTCGAAGGAGAAAGAAAGAAAGAGAGAGAAAAAAAAACCCGAGGTTTCGCCCAAAGTTCACGAAGGTTCAAGCGTAACATTTTTCCTGACTAACGCATGCATATTTTGAAAACAAATTCTGCAACGAGAGAAATAATGTCGAACGAAAAATGATCAACCTGATGGAATTGTGCGCACAGAGAAAGCCCACATGAACGAAGGCAAAATGAAATGTTCGAATTTGCAATTAAAGCTCGAGTCTGAACGAGGGTGGGAGAGTTATGAAATGCCTCTGGGTGCAAGCAATAATTTTAATCGAGCGCGACAAAACGCGCCTGGCCTCGAGTGCGGCATTTCATTTCAATCGTTCGGATAAATTTCGTAGCTTGAATTGAATTATAAGCGCAAGTCCAAACAACGGTCTCTTCTCGCTCAAGGTACGCCGCGAGATGGCGCGCTTTGACAAACGCGACAATGGTCCCAGTCGCTGGATGGACCGTCACGTTTGTGACGCAACGCAAAACCGCAACCGCTGCTAATAAAGCTGCGGTCAAGTTGATAATAAATACATAATGCTCTACGCGCGATATCTTACGCCACTGAAACACGAGGCTTGTAAGCAAAAATTATTGCTATGCAAAGTATCACTTGCGGGATAATAAAGCTTGCATTTGTACTCCAATAAATTTCCCCTCTTTTTTTTTCTTTCCACCCAGCCATCCTTATTTGTTTATCTCGAGTTTATTTTACGGTCAGGCGAAAAAGGGAAAAAATAAAACCGGACAAAATGATATTACATAGCGTGACCCCCGGCGAAAACGTTAAATCATCAAGTATATAGAAATGTTGTAACTGCGAAAAATGAAATCAGTTGGCAAGTAAATTAGCGGATTTTTTTGTTGGCACATAAAAAGTGTTGATAAAAAAAAAGGCGTTTATCTGAACGAGCGAACAAAAGTTTTTGTTCTCAAGTGGCTCGTTAAAGCGTACAATTAAAGCGACGATCGGAGTAAAAGCATTCGATTGAGCAATTTCATTTTCACAGCGTTGTTCTCTGAAATTCAATGACCGCTCTCGGCATCAATTCGTCCCAGGGGTATCGAAAAATTGAACGTCGCAGGCGCAACATTTGATTAATCATTTCCTTTCAGCACCAGGAAACGGATTAACGTCACAATTGACGCTTCCCAGGGACTGTCCCTTTTCTTGCAGCCTCTCAGTTGTGAAATTGAGAATCGAGTGAAGATCGTGCAAGCGGCGTTTAATCTCTGCTGACGATAACGAAAAAGGGAGTTTCGTGAGTGGGTCGCTCTCTGCGCCAGTGTTTTTGCTTCGGCCTCGTGCAAACAAAGAGAGGCCTCGAAGGAGCCGGCAGGTGCATAACCCTGCCGAGCCGCCTCTACTCATACACGTGCTCCAAACGTAGACCAACATTTATCCAACTCAATTTTACACATCCCTTTTTTCCAACTTTTTTTCTCTCTCTAGAACAAAAACATCCAACTTACTACCACCAAACACATCCCACACAGACAAAAATATATCTCAAATTATATGGAAAAAATATAATATAAATATAATCAAAATCAGCTTCAATTTTATTTATATAATATACATTTTAAATATATGATAAAAAAATATATTGCCGTTCGTGTAGGATTTCAGCAAATTGAAGAAGCCCAGTATTAGTTCAGCTTTAATAAACTTTTAATATTTCATAAACATTTTATATCTTGTAAATAAATACAAAGCCATTCTTTTAGTATTATATTAAATTTCATGTTTTAATTAACGTATATCAAATTGAACAAAATGAACAAGTTTGAAAGCTTTTTAATGGTTCTGGAAGCCAAGCATTTTGATAGTTTTTAAATTGTATCAAAAAATCTCGTATTAATTAAATAACTTTGCCATGAAATGTTGAATAAAGTTATTTTTCATTGTTGTTGGATATTAGATCACTGACCTTACTATACGTTTAATCTTTGATTGTACAGTCTAGTTCGTCTGAATTAGTTTGCAGATAACCACTGATGGGAATTCCAGTTACAAAGCATTGTCCTCGATTTGAGCTTAATAGTTGATTTTTGTTTGACTATCAGCTGCTATCAGCGTGAAGTGGGATTCATCGAAAAGTGGACTTCTTAACGAGCCCGAGAGAGAATAAAGCGATGGAGCGCGTGATCGTTATTAAATGCGAGGACAATAGTGAAATTAATAGTACGTCTCTACGGGTTGTTGCTGGCTCTTCTCGGAACAGCTAACGATTGCGAGCGTTTACGCGTTTCATTCGCATGCCATCAATGCAAAGTCCAAATAACGAGCCGACGTGACAATTATCACTCTTTCCCAGAGTGTGCAATACCTTGACTGACAAAATTATCTCCGTCCAGTACGAAGAGTTATGCAAAATATTTTCTCGTCCTAGAACCCATCAGTCGCTTGTGCAATTCGACAATAACTTTAGCAACAAAAATTATTACAAATTATATTGAAGAGTAAAGTCAAGCTTGTAGGAAGGAGACAACAAAAAATTGTTTTAAATGTGAGAAACGTTGGTGCGTAGCGGAATTCGGTATTTAACCACAAGTTCCTAACGAAGTTGAATTGACACTGCGCGAGGGCGCTAAAGTTTTTCAGCCAATTTGCACGTCTCGTCGGGATTAATAAATACATCTAATAGTGCAATAACGAGCAGCAAAGAAAGGTCGATCGCCGGCGCTCTCTTTGCCCTTGCCTGCTCCTGCGATTTGGCAACGTCGCTTCTCTCGTTTCCTCCCGCTCGGTTTGCTCTTCTCTCTGTTGGCGTTGTGCGATTCGCGCTCTCTCTTCCTTTCTTTGGTCTCCGGTGCATCCAGCCTTTTATTTGCACTGCCTCTTCCCAAGTGCGATGAGAAAATAATATCGTCCAAAATTATCTCATACTTGAAATTGTTGTTCCAACGTGTTCGTCGTGCGAACAAAAAACAAGATAAAAATAAACAACAAAACAGGGAGAAAAGTTTGACCCACTCGGGGACAGTTTGGTGGTGGCGGAAAAAAAAGTCATGTTCAAACTCAAAGATGTAAAAGAGAAGAAAATGAATGGATTTAATTATGTTAGCGAGAGAGTCACGTGAAACTCGATACGAAACTACGTGACAATTTCGAATCGTTTTTTTTTTCTTCTTGATGATTGTACGTGCTGGAAAGCGATATATAAAAGGAGTGAATGAAATCGAGGACAGCGACGATTGGATGTTAATGTCAGCTCGAGCGAGATCGATAGCATCGAAATTGTTCCAGGCTGACAGCTGCGTATCGACACGTGCGATGACGAGCACGACAAAGCGAGCTGAGAATTCCTCGCTTGCATAATCTCAAGCACGGGGGTCAACCACACACTCTGCCAACAAGTATCTGCACGTGCACAGCCCAAACCGTGCAGCGCGCCTCTCCTTCCACGAATCGCACAGCTTGTCCTTTTGCTTGCGCTTCGCGAGCCTAAATCCGGCCTCTTCTGCTAAAACCGACCAAACGCCGACTCGCCAATTAGGGTCGATGAGAATAAAAGAGACCCAGGTTAAATTCTAATTCTTATCCTCGTTTCAATATTTTGTTAGATTCATTTTATTTTTATATTAATTCATATCGAAATCAAACTATTCATATTGATTATTTATTTGTTTACTTGGTTTTTTTTTATACAAAGTTTGAAAAAAATTCAAATTCATCATCATGTATATTTTTGCACTTGTATTTTGAGTGACACAAGGAGTGACACTTTTTGTACATCGAGTTTATATAAAACTTATGAAATCATATCTTATGAATGTTACATCTCTGTTATTTTAAAATCAATTTTTTTCCAGAATTATTGTTTGTTTAGTATTGAAGTTTGGTAATGAAAATAATAATAATGAATACTATTTGATTAGCATTTATGTAACATGAGATGTATTTTATCATTTGGAGGATACTCATTTTTGATTCAAACTATTGGGTTTGATTTTGAAAAGTCACTGTTGGGATGACTGGTGCTTAAAAACTGTGTGAAAACTGTCAAGTATTTAACTTTCTCAAAACATCATCGAGAAATGTCAGAAATTATTATTTTTCTAAATTAGACTGTTTTACGTGACATTATAGTTCTTAATTATGCTTGATATTAGATTTTAATCGATTTGTAAGAAAAATATCTATCTACGTTCTAATCATGAAACGTAATTACAGTATCTTGGAAACATTTTTTTCCTTTTAATCGTGTTTTTGTTTTCGGAAACAAAAATACGGACTTTTTCAAACTAAAAATACCATTTTCTTTGACTACTGAGTATAACTATCGGATCTAAAAAAAAAAAACAACTATTAAACTGGAGGCAAAAAACAAGTCGCAGGCAGATTGCGAAGGATCAGAAAGATTAACAATTTGCATAAACGGTGGGTATAAAGAAATCATATCATCAGTTGAAAGGGGATAAAAAGTCTGGTACAACTTAATACGATCACAGGAGACTGCACATCGATGGAAATGTAGGTGAATCAATCCAACCCACAAGTCAGAGTGACATAACTCGAGCATCCTTGTCTGCTGGCCTTTTTATGTCCCTTTTTTATCACTTTCAATATTGAATATCAACTAAAGAAAATGCTAAACCGATCAATTAATATGCATATTGCGCACAAACTAGCCGGTCTCATTTGAATCGGCGGTTTTTTCTCTCCCATCTAAAATGCTGATTAAAAAGTATTCAATCCTGACTCTTGAAATGACCCGAGACTTTTTTGGATGATCCGTTTGAGTGGACGTTCAAAGGTATGCAAAAATATCAGGAGGAAAAAAGAGCCGCAAGTCACGCAGCGATAATCTGGGTGTTATCAGAGAGGTTTTGTTGTGGACCAGCGACGAGTGACGCGCGAGCAAATTGCACTTCCGGGGGCCCCGTTGATTTGTTTGCCCAGCTCTTCAGAAAATCCCAACACTGTTTGCGCTCGTTAGCGTCATCTCTAATTCGATCAGTGACGATAGCTTCGAAACTCGGTTTACCTCCCAGGCTCTGTGTTCCACTCAAGTGAACAATCCCGAACGCTTTTATCCTTTGGCATTCAGTCATAAACGAGAACGATCTTGAAATAAAGCGATGACCAATTCACAGGTTTAGTTTCATGATCAGGTTTTTTTAGTGCCAAGGCGACTACAATTTTTCAATTTCTAATTTCAACTCCGCACCATCTTTTTTATAACTTTTTGTTTCCCCCTCAACTTATTTTACTAAACTTTTCCTTCAAAACTTTATTTCATCAAAAACTTTTCAACAACTCATTTCTACTTGTCATCCCATGTTTAATGCATTTAAAATTAGATTCAAACGAATGGGAAAGAATGCAAATTTTCTCATCATTTGGATTTTTGATTCCGCTTTTATTTGTCCAATTCAAAAATAGAAATGATTGTGTTCAAACTCGATTTCATGATTTCAAGATGAAAAGCAACAAAAGAATAAAGTCATAAATTGTGCATTTGCAAGAGCATATAATTTCGGACGAGATGAGAGGATTTGTAGCAAAGATTGGCAGAAGAAAAACGATATAGGTTCAACAGCGGTTCGTCATGGCGATAAAGAAGGCCTTCTTTATGACTTCGCGTTTTGTTTAGCAAGGATGACGAATTGTTATCTGGCCGAATGATTCGATCAATTAAAAGCCCGTAATTACCCGGCGAATACAATTTATTATATTAATTCGACGGGGTTCATTTAAATTAGGCTTTTTATAATTTGTAGATATAAATTAAATGGTAGTTACGATAAGGCTTAATTAACTGGTGCCGAATCACTTTTTTCTCTCTCGTCTCTTCTCACAAGTTTCTTTTTTCCATGTCAAATTCACTCACTTTTTCCATCTCGCTTCTCAGCTCAGCTATTTAAATTATGGAAGAATTTTTTTTTTTTTTTTTTACATCAATTCGAGCAAACCCAATGGCGATGATTGTATTCTTCGAGCTGTTTCCCGAGGAGAAACACTCCCACGACGTTTACTCGGAATCCCATTGATCCTGGATCCCACCCCTCTTCGTTACACCTGGTCAATGGTTACACAAAACTGCTCCATAAAACTGTACGCCAAACATTTTTCTTCATTCATTTAAAAAAAGACCGAAGAAAACCCCGTTATTTTTGCACGAACCAAAAATAATCCCAATGTTGAAGTGAAAAAAATTGAGAAAACAAAAACAAGATGCAATAAAACCGTGCGTAATAGAAAGATAAAAAAAAAGTTTGTTTACAAAATTCGTGTGTCTTTTAATGGAGGAAGTTTTTTCTGGCTCGGAAGAGAAACAATTGGAGATCTGAAATGTGGATCAGCGCGACACACAATCTCACTTACATTTAATGAGGACCACGCCGTTGTGCGGCTCCACCATGACTTTTCACATCTAGAGTCACTTAACCTCAAAAACTGTAATTCACTTGTGGCAAATATGAAAACACAGATGGGAGAAAAAACAAATGCAGAACAATTGGCACTTGACAACAAAACTCGTGTGTCTTTTGTTGAAACGAGCGAGCTCACGAAAAGGTACGCGCGTGTACGACAGGTGGAGCACACAAGGTGCGCGAGGTTGCGACCTCGTTCACGTGAACAACGCCCGACTGCGGCACTGGATGGCGTGTCGCCGGCGCAACAACGACAACGACATTGACAACAGCAACAACAAAAGCAGCAACAAGTTCATGACGGATGCGCGCGCCAAGTCGCCGGTGCGTTGCGCGTCGCTCTCGAGCGCACTCTGCCCGAGCTCTGGGAGCGAGCTCTCTTTCCACTGGCGGGCCTGTGTCGTCACGCACCGAAGCGCTCGCCGCGCGAGAGCCGAGAGCGTTCACGGCACACAAATAATGCCGCCGCGCCGGTGTGCCAACTGAATTGTACTAACCTTGTCGTCCACTTTGTACCAGTTACTATCAACACACCTTTTTACATCCAAATCCTCGCTTTTACTATTTATCTTTTTTTTTTCTTTCTTTCTTTTCATCTCTCACTTTTTATCTTTTATTATAAAATACGCCCTTGCGAATTGAACAAATTTAAACAACATCTGTTACATAAAATGATAAACGAATTTTAGTTTTTAGCCTTATTTTATACTACTTTATCTTGGTATAATAAAATGGTGTTCGAAACATTTATCGTTAATTAAACATTTGCTGTTGAAAATAAAATTGGTTGTTGATTTTGATTTTCTGATACCTACTGCGCATGCGCATTAGATCTTAGATTCATTTCCAGCCAATTTCAAAAGTTCCAGTAACCAGTTTTTTTTTTCATTTAAAATTGCAAAACACAAACATCGGTTAAATGAAAGACTGAATTTTATATTTTCGTCAATATCAACTTGAATGTTAATAACAATTAGTTAAAAATTATAAAACGGAAATGTTAAAACTCACGAATTTCTATTTTGAACGGAGATGTTTAATTTGCATGGTGAAATTTTTTATGACATCCTTGAGAAAAGTTGTGAACTTTATTTACTTATGTTTGATTTGTATATTATACAATTTTCCATGATGCAATACAAATTACAGGATACAATTATCGTGTAAACATTATGATAAAAGATTGAGTGTCGAGATTTGAGATATACTTTTTATTATACAAAGGTAATAAATTGGCAGTTATTATACCCCCAGCAATCAAGCTTTCAATTATAATAATCACACTTTTTTCCACATTCAATCAAATCTACACGATCAAACAAAATGATTCCATCTGAGGGGTAAAAAAATTTCTCGTTTTTTCCCCTTATCAATTATTCTGCCTGGGACAAAAAGTAATTTGAATCGGGATTGCGTTTATCTTGAGGAATTTTTTTCCCCTTGATCTATTCAATCACTTGTCAGGCAACATTTAAAATTATTTGTTTTTGCGACGATCCCCACCGACGTCGGACCACATTGCTCCAAAGATAAAAGCCAATACTTGTTTAAACTTTATTTAACCCATATGAATCTATTTTTAATTAACTTCGCGTGATTCTGCTCGCGTTACATCAGCAATCATATCAATGCACAGTGTTTCAAACGAAACATTTGTTTTGTTTCTGATGCTTTGTTTTAGAAAATTAACCTTCTCTCATTTTAATTCAACTTCATTTATCCATCAATTCTGATTTCCCATTTTTTTAGTTTTATATGATAAACTCGTATTTTATCAATCGCAAAAAATAATGACACGAAAATTGACAAGGAAATAGATAAAAAATGAAATAAAAAGTTCAATCAACTCCAAATAAAAGTTTTATCTAGAGCAATAAAATCGTGACAATAAGATTCTTGTCCAACAGGCATCAGCATACAAATAACACATTGTAGGTTCCGCATTATCTGTTCGGAAATCTCGGGCGAACTTTATTTTATCTTTACCCGACTGGCAACACTTCTTGCTCGGCAAAATCAATTATTCAAATGGGCATCTCAACGATTGCCCACAGAAAACCTACACAGGCTCGAATTTAAAGAAACACACTCGCTCTGAAAATCAATCCCGCCTGAGCCTTCTCCTTCATTTGACTATAATCCGATGGCCAGAGAGCACACGCTAGTTTTAGTTTCGTTTTATTTCTCTCTCTTCTTCTCGTTCTTTTCTTTCCTGCTCAGAAAAGTTGTTGGCACATAGCAGACAGGAAGAGTGTGCCCGACAAGGATGCCACGAGACCAGACATGCTGCGAGCAAGCAGGACATCACCAAGGAGAAAAGAGCAGAAGAGCTAGAGAAAAAGAGCCAATTTTCATTTCATAGGTTCACTTTTCTCTTTTTGCACAAACATGGTGGATGAGATGTTTCACTGTTCCCATTCCTCTGCTTTGCAAAGACGCAATTTTGATGAGAAAGTTGTTGTTGGCTATTCTTCTTTTTTTTTCTCTCTTTTCAATTGATTCAATTATGTTTTGTATTTAGGTTTCAAACGTGTTTTGAGATTGAAACAATGTTGGCAATTGTTTTGGTCGTTGAAAATTTGGAAAAAGTGGTAGGTTAGTGGTAATGAAATTTTGAAGGATTTAAATTGCAAATTTAGGAGCATTGTGATGCGCGTTTGGTAGGAGATTTGAATGCTGGATGTAATTAGTGGATCAGCGTAGGAAAATGTGCGCAATAAAACACGGGTTCAGGTCAGCTCGGCACACGAACCCGAGCCTTGGTCATTGTTAGAGCGCTTGAAACGGCGTGCACTTTGTTTTCGTGCCACCACGGCGTTACCATTTCCTAGCGCCGAGTATAAATAATAATCATTCATAAAGCTGCGGCTTTGTACGTGCTTTTACATTATTTATCGACGCTCGTTATGACTCGCTGTGCTGAAAGAGACAAAGTGTGCTCGTTTTGGTTCGCAACAATCGCTTTGCATTTGTTCATTCAATTTTTTCTTTCCAGCACGTAATAAAGTATACCAAATTTATTCTCAGTTTTATTCCAACTTTTCATTTGATTCCAATTTTTTCACTCCAGTGTGAAAAACCACCTTTTTTTCTACCATCCATTTTGCACATTTTTTTGCTAAACTTAATCTTGAACTTTATTTTAGTTTCACAGAGTTTAGACAAAAGACTTTTCACAATCGAATCAACGCTCAGTTTGATATTCATGTTGACAGAACAAAACGAGTTTATCTATAATTTTTCACCAGGTCGCAGCTAAAATGGCGAGATAAATTTATCGCAAATTCGAATTTCAGATCAAGCAACCTTTTGAGGAATAAAACGAATATGAAATGTTGTCGACTTTCAATTAAACAATATCAAATAGTTGAAAAGGAAAACTAATATTTCGTTTGGCTAACCAAATCCAAAATGCGAGAAACATATTATTCAACAATTTAAATGTAAATGACTGAACTCAAGCTGGATGGCATTTTGCTTTGTCGCTTTATGCATCGTTTTCTCGGTACCTCGTACATTTAATCTTTTGCTTATGGTATAAGTGACGCGATAAACCGAGGCACTGACAAAATGAAATTCAATGCGCTCCGGAAATTTCTTCGTACGCCCGACTTTTACGACGCTTCTGAAATTATTTTCAGATTTAGAATTCGTTTCAGAATTTAACATCCGGCTTGCTCTAATATTTCGTTAACACCATATTTCTATCCACATTTTACTAACTTTTCAAACCTTCTAAATTCTAATAAACTTATTTCACCCCAATAAAAAATTCGAAACAAATTTTAATTATTCTTATTATAGTTTAATAAGAAATTAACTATGTTTACTTTAGTAACATTCAAAAGTAAAAAAAGTTGCATTTTGTTATTTGTAGTCGGTAACCTAGTTTTCTTCATTCGCCAAATTCAAGTCGATAAAGTAGAACCAAGCAGGAACCAGACAGTTTTCTACTTTATTGTGACTGATAATGTTAAAAAATGTTGACATCTTTTGTTTGCAAAAATGACACATTTCATAAATTCTTATTCAAATTTAATCATTGTTTTATTGAAACAATGTTAAAAATGTTATCAGTTTGCAAAATCAGTAATTCCTGAAGAGAACAATTACAAGAATATGCGAAGGATAACAAAAAGGATTTTAAATCAGAAATTCTACGATTTAGATCTTATCTATTCTACAATTTATAAATAACCGATGAAATTAATTGTTAAAAAAAAAACAATGCAAAATGAATAACGAACTGAAATGAAAAAAGAATGACCCATGAAAGCTTAAAAATGAACGGCAGGATGTGGGAACAGATATACTCGATCGGGAGAGAATTTAAAAATAGAACGGCAATGTTTGCGGGCATTGACATAAATAAATGTACCGACAGTTTAAGAGGCGATATAAAATATTTGGTTGAAAAAAAAATAGAGACGTTACAGTGGCCGCGGGAATGCATAAAAAGTGGCAACTATTTATTAAGCGCTGATGCGTGCCGATTAGACAAAATGATGAGCGCGAGTACAGTTATTAAGAATGAATTATACGCGGAGGCATTAAACTTTGAAACACGACAAAAAACCTCCGGCAAATTAACATTACAAAGTGGGAAGAATTCATTCACAATGAGCTTATCTAATGAGAATTAAAACAGCGATTATACTTTGCGATCGGAGCGTTTTGATACATGGATGCAAATTAATGCACAAGCAGATTTCACGCTTGCGATTGTTGAAACCGTGTGGCGTTGTTCCAAAAGTCGCTTGATTCCCATGTTGGTGGAGATAAATCATCCACCATTACGTAGTCTAATTGAAAATTACATTTCGAGAAGAGAGGAAGAAATTTGGTTTTAATTTTTGAACCGAAGCCGACCGGCAGAGGAGAAACTCGCTAACGGTATTGCATCGGGAGGGTGATGATTAAACGATGACTCTCGACCTTAACCCAGTTCAAGTACGAAAAATTTGTATTGCCCAGGGATGGACAATTCGAGCGGTCGAGCCGCGCGTCCTCGACGGTTTTTCGTCAGATGACGTGAGTCGTGGAATGCAACGAGGCTGAGACGAGCAAAAACAAGACTGACGAGCGGCGATCTGGACGTTTTACGCGAGCTGAGAATAAATTGTCAGCTGGACCTCCAACGATGAGGATGTAAATCGTCGGCGTGCCTTCCGTTTGGGCGCGCGTTTCTTTAGCTCATGCTTCTTATCGCGTGCGCGGTATCGGCAATTAAGGCCCCAAATGCCCCGTCAGGTAGCATCACGCGGCTCCACTTCGTGGGGCATGTGCGAATACTTTTATATCCTCGCGCAGCCTGGAATGTGCACGCTTTCAAATGGTGCTAAAGACGCCGAGCCACAAGTGGTAATGTGCGTTAATTCCAACAGAAGGCAGGTACGCTTCGGTGTCACGAACCACGAGAAAGTGCCGAGAGCTCCAATATGTATATACCACCGTTGATCACGACTTTACCGCGCCGAGTTCATCGAATGCTCCAAGGTAATTGATTAAGGTATACCACCACATGAAATCCATTCGACTATCTAGAAACAATCATTCCACTTGTTATTTATTGCGGAATAACATTTTTTACCAACCAAATATCCAACTCTTCCCTCAACTATTTTCACCTCAAACAGAATGAAAAATTCTACTTTTTCAAATATAATTTTTATTTTTCAAATACAATTTGCAAACTTCAAAGATACGTGAGAATAACTGAAAGGTTTAAATTTGGTAAAATCTTATATTATTTTGTTCTTAAATTGCTGGTAATATTTCTGATAATTTCAAACAAGGTATTTGAAGAAAAAATTATTTTGAGTGGCTACAAAAGCAACGAAAAATGTCATAGTTGTTTCAGATGCGTTTTGAAATTTATTCGCGCGGTCCATTGTCAATTATGTTTGCACACGCTGTAAATTATGTTTAATATAACAATACAATCGGTCATATTTCACGACGACAAGCTTCTCGAAGAAATGCTTGATTAAATCGCGTTAGCTCGGCCGGATGACGTCACGCATGGAAATCAAAACAGGCGAGTTATCAAGTTTGAAAAGTCGAAGGAAACCCACGAGTGCACATTCTTGGGAGAGCCACCACGAAGGTGGAAAAAAAAAGAAGAAGGAAAAAAGATTTGCGCGCGGTATCTTTACGATTCGGCGATTATCGTAGCTGGGATGTTTCGAGAAAACGAAACGAGGGCGTGCACGCCTTGTTATGTCCAACAAACGCCTTTATGAGCACAATTAAGAAACTGTTATGATGGCTCCACCTATCCTTTTTTCTTACACTTTTTCAATATATTTCTTTCGCACGAATTTATTATAATGCTCGCTATCTGAAATTATATACCCCTTCTTAAATTACACATTGGAATAAACTGTACATGAGTTTGACGAACGACAACAAAATTGATTATGAAAATTCCAGCTACTGATTTCGTATCGTTGTTCCAACGATGATGATTAATAGTAGCGCGTCTGAAACTCTGCAATCATCGTTGGTAATTCAGGAAATGATTCACGCTCGGATGAATTTTTCGCAACTGTTTAATCTGGTAGGATAATTTGTGGATTGTCGGATCGCGCAAACTGCGAGCGGCTCAAGATGGAACGCTCATAAATGTGGATGGCCCGGTGGTGGATGTTTTGATCAAGTTGGATGGTGGCGCGTCGTGAGAAGGCGTGCACGTGGCGGGCGCATCTGCCTGGCGTCGCGTGACCCTCGCTGACCCTCCGCCAAGTACTAATAATAATTAACTATACGCCAGCTAGTATAACTCGGCCGACAAGTGGCTCCTTTGAGACGCGCGCAAAAATATGCGTGGCTATTAGCGCCCTCTGCACAATCGCTGCTCATGCCCGATCACAAATTGAATGTTGATTCCGCACAAATTTTCTCATCATCATAATTACAGGCGTATCGTGTGCAATTTGCGATACGAGTTTTTCTCGTATCTCGCATGCTCGTTTTGTTTCGACGGTGGGTAAGTGCATGGAGGAGCAAAAGAAAAGTTGAAGCAGCACGCCAGACCAGGTATGCACTGGCGGAGCACAAGCGGACCCCCGGGGGCTCTATTCGCTTTTTTTGCGCCTGCCCAAATTGAAACCTGCACCGCCCAGACATTTTCACGCTCCTCACCTGCAGCTCTAGCTGCTACACATCCCGCTTTCAGACTGAATTTTGTTTTCGTGCGTGAACTCTGAACAGCGCCACCTGGCGTGCCAATGTTTCGATTTGGTGGCGCACAAACTCTGATACAGAGAGAAAGAAGGTAATCGGGGCCGACATCAGGTGGGGCCCAATAAAGTCCCCAAGATCGTACGGCGATAGTCCCTCAATAGCAAAAGCGATTGCGATCAAAATCTGTCTGAGCGGCCGAGGGGCGCGACTAACGAGCTTTTCCCAGGCGCCGAAAATGCGTGCGAATAATTAGCCCGGGCCTTGAGCCGCGGCAAAATAATCAAGCGCGTATTTGCGATATGCTTGAATGATAACGAACAACGGGTGCCTGTGTATCCGGCGCGTCTCAGCCTTTATTTTTCCGCCGAAGGTGAAAGGTTTCTGCTAACAGATATCGAGAGAGAGACGGACAACGCTCCGCCATTCGTCAGCTCGTTCGTCACGGGATTTATGCGTCGATGAAAGAGCTTTTACTCAACGTCAGCTTGACCTCGCACTTATCAGGCTAAAAATAAATTCAAATTAATTCCAATTTCAGAGCGCAAACAAAAACTTTGATCATATTCAAATATTTGTTTCCACGTTCAACAAAACAGTCTCAACTCGAATTCAACTGGATAGCCCCCATTCTTCTCTCACACTTGCCTCAGTTTCTCACTGTTGAACTTGAAAGTTTTTGGTTCGAAACTTTTTCCCAAACGAAGGCGTCATTTCGTGTGCGCCGAGCAGCTGTCGGCAAAATTGGCATGGTGGTTTTGAGACTGCGGCTACTTGAGCGAGCAGTTTCGGTCGTTTATTATTGGTCTAATTAGTCACGGGTACTTATTAGATTTAGTCGGGCGTCGTTGCGGGATAAGGACAGTGCGCGCCTCGCAGCCTCGTTAATTGAATTCGGGCTCATTAAAAAGTCGTACTCACCAATCTTGTGGGCGTTGCTGCCGAAGGTATGGAGCTTCTTCCAGCCCTTCAAGCCCTTCTTCCAAATCATGGCGGCTTTCGTGGGTTTGCGCTGATGACGATTGTTCGCGTACTCGCCGCTTATGTTTGCGTCGCATCCTCGACGCAGTGAGCCCAAACCAGATCTATCAATCAAACTTAACATCAGTTCAATTCATCATCTTTCATACACAAACCAATTTTCAATACAAAATTTACATTTATTTATCCTGAATAATTGTTATTTATTCGTGGAACATGCAATCTGTTGAAATATCATTTTGTCCGAGAGAAAATGTGTACCTGTAACTAGCGCTAGAACTGCCGCTAAAACCACTGTCGAGATCGCAGGCCACCGGCGATAAAAGATCGTCGGTCGGACTGACAGATGAAAGCAATTCCTCCGTCGAAGCGCCCCGTCGCTCGTCAGATATTCCGTGATCATCCTCATTAGCCGGTGGCATTAACATGGCTTCCACGCTAAGATTCAGCTCCCCCAGAACCTTTCGATGTCGCGTTTGAACTCGACGGACTTCTTCCGCCATGAGGGACCGCCGCGACCCGTGAAGTGCCCGACATTGTCTCCTGTAACTATAACATCCAATATCAATACACAATCGCTAAAATAAAACATAACAAAAATATCAATTCTTCTTCGCTCTTTGTTTTCACTTTCGCAATCACTAATTTCGTCCAGTCGTGCATCCTCGTCTAGAATTTATAATCGACCTTGGATTCGACAAGGATTCATGCGCCGATATCTCTCGATATCGTCTCAGAATTCGCCCCGTCATGATTTAGCACGGGAGTCTAACGTTCCGCTTACAAAGACAACCGTGTAATTGCATACAAATCTCAAGTCAAAGTGTGTTTAATTATGGTATGTTTTTTTTTCCAACTTTCACTTTTTTCCATTCGGATTTCCATGTGGAATTTTTTGTGGAAAAAATAAAAACAGTTAGAACATTTCCATCTTTGAAGATTAAGAAAAAAAAATACAAACTTTTCTCTTTCTAAGTGTTACTGCTTTTGTTTTAATATTCTTACTCGGATAAAATGATTTTCAAGTACAACACAAAATTTGAATTAAAAGTTTCGATGTTGGAGGTTGAAAATAATTTGCTTGAAATAATATTTTTTTTTTCTGTAAAAGTGACAGCCACGATAATAGAAGTGATGGATTAAAATAGGGCACTGTTTAAGTCTCGTGCCCAAGTTGGTTTTCGTTCATCTCACTTGGCAAATAATAAAAGGCACGAGAATACATAAATAAATCATAGATTAGCAGCACCCTATCAATCATAACATTGACTCGCGTCAGCTAATTTTCAGGAATTCGATAGAAACGTTTTTCCCCCCCTTTTGCATTGCATTCATTTTTCATTCAGTTTGTATTCCCACTCGTCATGAAAAACAATTGAAAATTTCATCAAAACTTTATTGCTTTTTTGCGCAAAACTTAGTTGTGTTTTTAAATTTCCTTTTTTTTTTTTTTTTTT
>JAAMPD010000021.1:136124-156167 GCA_025266255.1 Trissolcus basalis
CTTTGCACCTTTTTTCTTGTAAAAAAATTAAAAAAAAACATGTTTATCTAGAAAACTTTCGCCCAGAATTCCAAACTGATAGTACCCAGGCAAAAAGATACATATATGCCATATAAATCTGCTAAAAATAACCAGATTTATAATGTATATATGGTAGCATGTATATCCTATCAAAAAAGATCATATACAGTGTGTAAGTTGACAACATATATGTGTGTAGCTCCTGGTAATAATCGATAGTTTGATGACTCTTTATTAAAATATGGCGGTTTGAGAAAATTTTGCAAAGTTTCGTACACTTTTAAGAGAGTACGATTATTTTGAGAAAATTAAAAAATTTACAACTTCCATTTTTTATTGCAGCTAACATAAGTGTCTTATTAGAATATGACATTTTCAGAAGATTTGCTTATTTACAAAATGTTGCTTATTTTATGACCGGTGTGCTATGAAATGTTAGTAAAACTTGAAAATCTTTAATTTACGATCCAATGTTCTTTTTTAGAAGAAAAAGATTTTGAAAAGATTTGACATTGATATATCGTCACTGATGTTTGATGCATTAACAATATATGATCTCATTCACTAGGATTAACCGGCAGCATATATAATTTTTGCGTGGGCCCTTAGGTTGCAAAGTTGTTTAATGTATCCCTTACCCGATTTCCGCGATCTCCTCATAAATATTTTCCTCGGTGCCGTACCTCGTGACGTAAGTGTGTCTCTTGCGAGGGTCCTGCTGCTTGAGTTGCTGCTGCTGTTGCTGAAGCAGCAGATACTGTTGCTGGGGCGTCTGCCGAGCATAGTTGTAGTCAATGACATAAGGTGAGTGGACCCTGCTGGGCGAAGCCTCGTGGCAGTCGTACTCGTGGTACACGCAGGGCTCCAGACTGGGCCTGTAGAGGCCCCCTTGGCGGTGCGCCAGCTTCTGGGGCGGCGGGTACGGCGGCGGTGGGGGAAACTCAAGATTGGGTCGGCGCGGAGAGGCGCCGCTTTTGCCAGCACTACCAGCACCTGCCGTCAAACTCGGGCCCAGGCTCACACTCAGACTCGCTCCACCTGGACCACCTGCGCAGCTCAACGACGAGGCCATGATTCATCCTTTGCCGCCGCCCTGGACCTCGCACCGCGCCATGCTTCTCCTTCGGGATAAACCTGCAATTTATAAGATCCTTTTATTAGGTGCGTGTGTTTCCATTGTGACGAATAATAGCCCACATTTGGGTGACAAGATTTTTTTCTCCTCCCGGTCACCATCAAACGATGATTTATCTCTCAGAGAAATTTCCGAACAAATTAAGTGCCGATTGACGTTTGAAAAATGAACCGGCATTTTTTGAGTGTGAAATCTTCTCCAAACTCTAATAATTAATTTCCCCCATTCATTTTTTCTGGGGAGACATTACCGGAGTTAATTTATTTATCGAATCAAGAGAAAAGCAGTGTCGCAATATCAATTTCAGATGCACCGTAACGGGTCGTCATTTGGGATTTAATTTAATTACAGTTTCATTTCAGTTGAAATTCAAATTTTCCTCGTCGTCCCCGAGGGAGTTCAATTTCGTTTGGTTCCACCGGGGCGTGTGCGATAAATTCAAATCTCCTGGAATATGTATCTTTTTTTTTTTTTCGTTTGCTTTGCAGGTTCTCGTTTTTTTTTCTTCTCACTATGAAATATATGAGCATATGAAATGGATGAAGCGAGAACTCTCTGAAAGGGATACGACAAAAACGCGTTCAGCCGGGTGATGAGATACGCGTGGATTAGACACTTTGGGCACGAAACCATTCACTGGATTTGTTTCTGGGAAGTCAGTGTCAATTTACAATTAGTCGGGCCAGATGGCAGGGTAGTTCAGTCACTTGAAAATAGTACAATTCGTCCAATTATGGTCTGTATATTCAAGAAAAAAAAATAGTAGAAAAAAGTGAAGAACTGAAATTGGGGATTGGACTTTTCTTAAAATCTAATCTAATTTTGGTAAAAGTTTGAACTGTTTTCCTAACCGTTGATCAAACAGTTAAATGTTTGGATAAGGTAATTTTTTGTTGCGTGAGAGTTTGATGATTATCTCATAAAAGGTGAATGAATTCGGACGGGCAACAACGGGCATATGAAAATGTAATAAAAGTGAATGCGGGGCGCTAAAACGATTAAGCCGTAAAGGAAACGGAGAGAAGAGCGGCGTGCGAGTTTCTGTATACTTTTGATTTCACGGCATTCCGGGGCCCTTTATCGGATTGAAACATTGAAAATCGAGGATCGATGACTAACGTTGGACACCCGTGAAGAAAATTCGAACAATGAGCATCCTCAATAATTTTGCCATCTATCTTGTGGCGCGCTAATGGACGACGGCTTCGCCATAACAGGTCCATAAAAATCGGCCTCGCTTTTTCGACTGCGACACTTTCTGGGAACGAGATACGTTTTTGAAATTGGGTAACGGATTAACTCGCAGGTAGCCGTGAAAGGACACCCATGTTTTCATCCAACTTTGCGGGGCGTTATGATGAGCATGGACCTCTAAATTAGGTGCGCCCCGAAATTACAACGTCTGTCAAAGTGGAAAATCATTTCACATTCAATTTTAAATGTCGCCCCCGACAAAAGGGCTATGTTTAACAAACACACTCGAATTTTGTTCTTTCTTCTCAGACAAAAATGATTAAATTAGTCCCTTCCTTTTCGCCCAAACAAAATAGTTACCAGCAGAAAAACAAATGACAACAAAACCAAAGACAAAATAAATAAACAACAACAAACAAAGATGCCATGTGTTGTTTCAATTTCTTTTCTCTTTGTTCATCTACTTTACGTCTCTTTGATCATTTCCCTCATGAGGGAATATCAAAGCAAACCAACCTGTGCACAGTATCACATCAAACAAAACTTGTTCATTACACAAATTTAAATATTTCTGACACCGTTACATTAGAGACGTCTCTAAGAAAATTTTCTACAGAAAATAACGTTTCAAATTCAGAAAAAAAACATAACAAAACAAACATTCAAATTTGATTTCAAGCGGATCAAGGTATGTTTATAAACAAAGAAGGGAAAATAATTGAATAGAAAAAAAAATCGTCTTGTGTGGACTCGTAGTAAATCTAAATCATCTCAATCTAACAAAACATTTGGAATAAAAAACGACGTCTATATCAAAAATCGGCGCGCGTCAAAGGCGGTTGCAGGGGGCGGTTGGATTCTTTGTTTGTGAATTGTTAGAGTAACGATAAATGACACGCAGAGTTGGGCATGGTTCGGCAAAGAAAAGGGCCGAAGAAAAAGGCGCCCTCTGGTTCTCTCCGAGTGGCTTTTTTCACGCAGGCTATAAATAAAACGGCGCGATCGGCAGACCGCCCTCGTAGTAACGCACACGCCAGATCGCGAGGGATTCGTCGCAGCTGCATCAATTATCGTTTCGTTTAAGCGCCCGACCGACCTTTCAGTGTATTGACTTTCTGCGTTCATTGTCGCGCCGGCACTTTTACAGATTCGACCGCAAAAGAAGAGCGGCCCAAACGAGCGTGCTCAATCGTCAACGAGCCTTTTCCCGATCCGATCACAGACCGACCCGCACGCTCAATTTATCGCCCTCCCCCTTCTTCTGCTCAGCGTCAAAATATTTGCGATGATTCATTCAACTATTTCGCCTTCTTTCAATTGTAATTTCGTTTATCAAAAATTCAAAATTCATTTGCATTCGCACGACTCCAAATCATGCACAGACGTGATTTAAATTAATGTTAAAATTCATATTGTCAACAATTCAAGGTCAGTTGCAAAATCTAAATGTATTCAAAACGATTGAAATTATAAACAAAAGACGAAAGCAAAAAAAAAATCAAACAACCAAATCGTCACAAACTGTTCAAACAATGTCATATTTGTTTTGTCACCAAAATATTAAGTGAAACGTTTTTATGTGTTTTTAAAAGCGATTCTCTGATTTTTCACACGCTGTACACACAGACGGTCTTCTATCATAGGGCCTCTGCTAAAGTCAACAAAAGTTATATACCCCCGAATTGATTCCCCTTTTGACAGTTTCGTCGAGATTTTTCGCAAGTCATAAATCCTTGTTTTTTCACGATAAATATTGAGCAAATATTATTGACTTGTCGAAGTGTAAATAAACAAATACGATTATTGACCGGGAGATGATCCAGGTATAAATCATAAATTTATGGACTCCGCTTATTGTGGGACATTAAACGCGCTGCACGTGTCACTTTATGCGCGACGGTTTTTAGAAGGGTGCATATTAATAATTTGAGCGACACACCGCAAATGCGCCGAGTGTATTAATACAATCGTATGTGGCCTGAGCAATAAACAGGCTCATTTATATAATCTACGTATCTTTTTGAACTAAAAGAAATTCGTCACTGCAACCTCGCAAATCAAAAAAAATAAATAAAAAATAAATAAATAAATAAAAGAGACAAAAAAAAGGTTTTTAAACTTGATTGAATATGTAAATTATTTAGTCGAGTGAAATATTAATTGGCGTTGCGCAATTGTTGCATAATTGTGAATTTATCTAATCCATTTGGCTCCCGGCTGTGAACTCTGATTTATTCAAACTATCATTTTTGAAAAGTGAATTATTATTCGAAACTGTATTATTAGATTTGCAAAATTGTTCCAATTTTTTGTAGTTAAGGGTTATGGATAAAAGTGCGTTGGTGCCCCTTAGTGTTTGACGCACGTTGATAATGCTAACAACACAATTATAAACGCGAAAACAAAGGCGTACTTACAAATTGAAATCGGAGCCAATTTATTCAATAAAACTGGTCGCAATAAATTTAAGTTGGCGCAGAGGGAGAAGAAGCGCGGCGCGCAATGATGTATGCGTTTGTTAAAAATGAATCAAAACATTGTGTCGGCGGAGGGATAAAAATGTTGAATCTGAAATTGGCCGAGTTGAAAAAGGAGCGACGAAATGGGCGAAGAGGTACGGTTAGCGGGCTTCGGGCCGCGTATACCAACAATGGATCAAAATTCTGCATCGACACTCAGATTAACGCGGCTCCTCCTTGAGTTTCACCAGATGTATAATGTTTCTCTTCTCTCATATACCTGGGTGCGTGGCTCGGTAAAAATAGCGAATCTGATCGATATTCCACGCCACGGCTGTGTGAACGCGCGTGATAAATTATCCTTGTTTCATTTGTCACAACACTTATCACAAGTATTCGCGCAGATAAATGGATCGCCTTTCAAAGCTTCTGAGGAATATTATGAAACACAAAGCAACACACTTCCAAGGATGTCATTTGCTTCTGTGAGAACTTTGATTGCACACACCTCTTTTTTTGTCTCCAACCTCCTCACCTTCATCATCGTCCATTTACACAATCCAACAATTAAGCTCGTTTGTTTACAAAACGACCCTCAACATTCAAAGGTCAACAATTTATTGTTTTCATACAATCAAATATACCAAACAATTTGATTTCATTTTTGATTAACGATAATCATTTTTAAATCACCCCTTGACCTTGACTAGTTTTTTGTAAACAAACCAAACTTTTATATTAAGTTTAATTTCAATTAAGCTATCTTCAAAATTAAAACTGTGTCAATTTTGGAGTGAGGAGAGATTGTAATTATTTACATGAATTGTCATTAAATCTTGTTTACGTGATTGTATGAAAAAAAGGTAGATTGAAAAAACTGTCAATTTCATTAACACTTATTTCTGAAAAATCAATGATTTATGTGTCTCGAAAGGAGGTTCAACGTTTTTTGGTTACATAAAAGAAAGAGATAATGTGAAAATCGTGTATTCACCATAAAAGTCAGAGTCAGTTGTGATTTTATTTGCCCCTTCGTCAAAATTGAATCCCAAGCTTGAGAAAAGTGGCTCGCTTTGCAATCCAGGCCAATTCGTCTTAATTAATTATTTATTCATACTTCCGTCTTGGTTGCGAGGCAATCGTTCATTCTCGTCGACTCCGAAGTATGTTAGGAATGAATTCAGTCAGGTTTGATTGTGTCATGTGACCGCCGGACAGAAAGTTTCGGCACGACGACTTCGTACGAACTTGTTGGCCGATGTGAATCCAATTTTCTTTTTCGTTTTTTGCTCGCGTGATTTAAATTCACCTGCGGAGTCACATGATTCTAATGAAAATGGACCTTCGACAAACGTGTCTCTGACAAATTCACGTAAAAAAAAGGTCAAAGATACCAAGTAATGGACTTTTCTTATTCTTCCTCTCCTTCTCGTTTCGTCTTGACGGAAAAACTTGGGACGAATTATTTGTAAGCACGTCCGGACAAATCGAAGGTCATAAAGTCGTTTGTTTCAAATAAATTGAACAGTTCATTCTCTCCCTATCTTGATTTTTTTCTCATAGGGTTTTTGCCTTGTTCTTTTCGGGTTAGTTTCACCTGATTAGGTAACACAAAATGAACGTTTTACAATAGATGGAAAGTAAATTTATGATGGTTTTGATGGGAGAACTTGAAAATCATGCGTGCTAGGGAAACTTTTTCTGCCAAGTCATAAATGTTTGGATTTTACTTACGGTGCATTCATTTTTTTTACTGGTTCCATTGGATTAAGGGGTCAACAATGAGAAATGAAAACAAGGACAAACCGTTGGGCAATGTAACAGAAAAGGAAAATGGTTTGTTTACTTTTTGATCGGCTTTCTTAATTGCAAAAAGACCCAGCCCGACTTATTTTTCGTCCAAAATGTTTTCCTTCTGAGAATTTACAATTTTGCCCTAAGAGAAATTCAAGAGGCCAAGACTAAGAAAAGAAAACAACATAAGATTAGTTTGAGCTTGTCGATAAGTTTCCAAAATTGCGAGTAATTGAAGTGAACTTGAAATGAAATTTTGTAGAAAATTGTGAACCTTTCAGCACAACATTGGAGTTTGCCTGGTTAAAAATTAACAGATTAAAAAATCGATTGGAAACTAAACAATAGGTCTGGCGTAGGAGGCGAGGGTTCATGGAAACCATAATATTCATATAAAATACATGAGTCACGTGGCAAGCTAGAAATATCAAGAAATGAATTCCCGTGGCTGCCGCCGGAAGAAGTACGAAAAAGAAGGAGCAAAGGAACGAAAGGAGAAAAAAAGTTGTGACTAAAATGTTGTTGGTTATTAGGAACAAATTGATATGATTTTGGGCTGGAAATTGAAACGACGAGCATTTTGACGCCGCCGGGTTGGACTATTGGCGCTATTAATTGGCGCGCAAACCTGTTTGTCGAATTTTTTTTCCCGACTCGCATCGAATAAATTTGAAGCCAAACGAGCCGAAAAGTGTCGTATTTCAAGCGGAGCCGAACACTCTTCCGTTGATAAGAAATAAATAAACGAACAAGCCGAGGTTTCTCCGGGGGTATAAATATCACGAAATTTGCTTCATTTCGTATAAATTAGCGCCATTAATTCGCAGTGCTTAATTTTCGTTACACATTATGTATCAGCGTCGTCCGAATGAGTTATGGATTGTCGTGAATTATTATTTGTAAACGTTCGCGCACAATCAATTCGTGATTGTCAAACAGACAAAAGTATAATACACAACAATCAGGATAGGACACGAACGAAAAAAAAAAAAATAAAATAAAATAAAATAAAAGTCGGAATATAAAAACATGTTCCCCCTCGGGTTTAAGTTGAAAACACTTGAATTTTGAAGAAGCGCTTGAACGAATTTGGTCTTCCCCTGAACAATTTCGAGAGTTTCGGAAATATATATCTTTGGGGTGAATTCAATGAGGGGGATGGAACAAAAAAAGTTCAAAGAAATGTGATATCGTTAATTAAACAAACGTCGTAATAATGGTACGGGGCGGCTCGTCAAGATTGTTTTTTTAGATTCATTAGTGAGTCGATGATTTGTGCGTGGAGAACAAATGGAAACCCCCGAGATTGCGTGTAACCGCCGCAGAGAACGAAAGAAAAAACAGTCGGGAGAAAGTACGGCACTGCAGAAAAGTTGTGGTTTTTCATCGGCGATCGAGGGAAAAGAAAAGAATGGGGGGATAAAAAACGAAGAGGAATGGTAAAAAGTGCGCGGATGTGAGGAAGAAAAAAAGCAAGAGCTTGTTACCTGGGATGTGTGTCGGTTGTTGTCAGGGGAAAAGAAAATCCCTCGGCGATCGGTTGAGGTTCGGATAATCCAAGAGCACTATACACTGGCGATCGGTACCAAAAATGAGCCCGGGATCGATCCTGAGATGTTGGAATCGACGGAACAAAACTTGTACGAAACGGAGAGGAACACGCACACGAGCGCCCTCTACGCTCACCGGTCAACTGACCTCGCTAAGAGAGATCGGATCGGCTGGAGCGCGCGCGCGCAAGCGAGACCGAACGACGGAATGTCGCGGCGAACAAAGACGGACAGACGTCTTTTTTCCTATATCCTCGCGGCGACTTTTTGCTCTCTCACTTGTGGGAACTTGGCGGCGGCTCAACGGCGCAGCGTACGGGCCCGAACTGACGCGCACTCGCGCGCGTGCAAGACTAAGCACGGCGCGTCTGAGCGGGATCGCCGGGAATGCCAAGATCGGCCGACGACGACCGAGAGCCACGAACCCGAACGCGCGCTCGATCCAGTGAATGGCGACGCGATGGCCCTTTTTACGTCACGCAGCCCGGATATTCGAGACTAAGGCGCATTTTCGCCGTTCTTCGCGCGGATAAAGGGATGCTGCAGCTCCTCACCTTTTTTTCTCTTTCTCTTTACCAATATTCTAACAAAATGGCGCCTAACATTGTTCAACTAAACCTGCAATTATCAAACCAAATCGAACCTTTTGTTCCAACTTTAATTAAGTTGACACATACAGTACAGTCAAAATTGCATATTTCAAATGATAATTCATTGTAATAATTGTAACACAAATTTAATTCTGTAATATATTGTTAATGTCTGTCTTAGAAATTATTCCATACTTTAAAGATTATTTTATGCTAATTTTTTATGACAATTTAAATAAAATAAAATTATAAATTTAATTAAGATTTATAATTAAAAATTAAAAAAAACTATTTTGCTGAGTTGTATGTTTCATCTTATCTTGCAACCTGTATGATTTTGCAAATCAGATTGATATCCATTTTTTAATATTTTATTCGTAAATTTCAGTATGTATTACATTGTTATCATTGCAGAAGTTTTAGTGAGAGCAAATGAATATTTATTTTCATCATTTGTGCATGTAGATATATTGTACATTTCTGAATAAATAAAGTAAAAGCAAATAGTGGAATAAATTTTGTTGTTGAAATGTGAAAAATATAAAATAAAAATTTGGATGCTTTTGTTTTTCAGTCTGGTATGCGTTTTTTGTATATACAAAATTAAAAAGAAATCAATTGAGAAAAGGTAAATATTGACAAAATGTTAAAATTTGCATGTGACCGAAAACAGTGTTAAAATAGAGTACACTTACAAGTTTGTGAAAATCAATGATGGAAATCTCATTTCCCAATCTTTACTCTACATAAATTAAAGCACACGAAGTTCATATTTGAACAAACGTATTTCGACATATCCAAGGCATTTGTTGAGCAAACACGTTAAACTGTTTGATTGAAATATGCAAATAATTCAAATGGCTAATGACACAATATTTATGACTACCAATTTTTCTTACAGAATATCATTAACTCAATTAATTTAATTACCCATGCGAACAGTTTTTTGGTCCACTTTTTCTTCCACTGTCAGACATGAATAGACATTTTTGAATAATTCTACATTTGAAACAATTTTTAGGGTTCCTGGGCCGTTACTTGTAATGTACGCACTCGAGCGTCCGTGCTTCTCAAAAGCCTCTCTTGTAGTGCGTCGTTGAAGAAAAGTAAGCTTTTGTTTCAAACAATTACAAGATTATATATCAGCATAGATCAAACAATGGCGTCTTATACTCGAAAGGCCAGCACAAATCTTGACAAAAGAATTTCCTCCTTATCTATAAAAAAAAACTAGAGCAAAATGAAATTATACTGATTTCCATATTCCAACTAGTGATTTTTGATGAAAAGTGTCATGAGCATTTGAAATATGCGCTTGTCAAAAGATTATGCTCACGAAAATGAATTGCATCTGTTTAGATCTCATTCAAAACAATCATTAATAAAAAGTCGCTTGATCTAAATTACATTGGACGTTGCGCCAAACTCGTTAACGTGCCTGTGCACACGAGTCAACAATTTTTCTCCGCGGTATATATAATATGAAATGATAAGTGTGCGCATTGAAGAAAGGCACGTAGAAAAACACACGTCAACACCGAAGGTGAAATCAAATTAGCACGCGCTATTGTCCTTTTTCGAGTATTTATCAATGCCTAGCCAAATTACCAATCGCGCTCTTATGCTCCGGGCAATTTCGTCAGTTTTACATATTATTCCCATCTATTTTTATCCTCTATTTACTATCATTCTATTTATTAATCCAAGAATTATTATTTTCGGATTGTTTCTTTCTTTATTTTTTCGGTTCGAACACCAAGCTGTTATTATTTTTAACAAAAACTTGTGGTTCGAGAAATTTTAATTACGTATAAATCAATTCAAGCTGGCTGTGCAAGATTGAACCGATAAAAACGTGTACAAATATGGTACACTTCAAGTAGGCAAGGCAAATTAAACCAGAATTTGTATAATTACGGTGATGTAAAAATAATATCTCAGCGTGAGATTAAAAGATTTTTGTTTTGTCTCAAAATAGTTTGAAAAATGTGTGTGTCTTTATAGCAGTTGAATATGAAAGAACCCGTGAGATTGCTGCAAGACAATATTACAATATCCATCCGCCAAATGTGTGCCAGGTTTTAGAAACAATTGCAATCACGTTGTAGCTATAAGTTTCTGTGGTTTTGAACGAAAAAGATTACGAATCCATTTTCACTTCGTACCGTTACACTACGGCGTTGCTGTAAAATGTATACAAATATCAGTAATCGTTTTTACCTTCCATTCTTATGTGTTATACTTGAGAAATAAAAGAGCGCTATAAAAGAATGCTTTGGTTGTACTTTGTAGTTGCGGGTAATTTGTGTTCATTAAATTAATTTGCATCCCTTTTAAAATGTCGAATTCAAAAGTGAAAATAAAATTGCCGGCAAAATCTCGGACGAGGAAGGTAGTGTTCAACGGAGAACTCCATATCTCACCTTATAGTAAGAGGTGGTAATTTGAGATGCATATCTGACACCGGAAATAGGAGGAACGAAAAAGTAACGTACGCGTATCGAGCCCACGTTAAAACGTACTTGAAAACCAATTATTTAAAACTATCAATTACAAAAGAAGAAATTGTTAGTTGAAAAAAATGCGCTTATTTAGTCGCTCGCGTGAATCATCCGTCGACGATGAGAGCGACGAATTGTAAGAGTCAACAATTTGACACGATTTAATTTGCATGCGAGAGCAACCCTAATGGCAGCAATAAAACTCGGAGTGTGACGTTTTAATGTAATTTAATGACAACAAAAATTTAAAAGTCTTTCAAATGATAAAGTTACGGTTGAAAAAGTTTGAAATGAGATAAGGGGCCACTGTGCTTTTGCTTTTTTTGACAACAAAAGAAACGAATGTAATCCAAAGCCGGGAGTATTAATTGCGCGAGTGAATAAAAAGAAAGAGTACCCGATCGTGATTAACGTTGATGGCGCCAAGTTTTCGTCTCACTCGCGTCTGACGTGAATTTTCATCGCGGACAAGATGACGCGTAGCGTCTCCGCTTCGCTGCTGACCGTTTGTGGCTTCGTTTGCTTCGACTTTACGAGTTTCGCTTCCGTGTAGCCAGGATAATGACGCGCTTCGATTATTTCTCGCGAATTTTTCCAGCCAAACGACGCCATCTTACTCCTCGTAATCATTGTCCACACCTTTTTCAACGAGCCTTGTTTTGACACCGTTGACCTTGCCTCTTCTTCGGTTGTTTGCGATCCTCTATCGTGCGTTTTACTTTTCAAATCTAAAATAAACAAACGGACACTCTGAAAAAAAAAAACAATATCAGAAAGTTCATGAACTTTATGAAAAATTCGAAATATAGCGCACTTCCATTGAGAAATCTAAAAAAAATGGTTCGAGAGGATGTTTATGCAACGTGTTTACCATGATCTGTAATGGCATCTGCCATCTTGAGCGATTTTTTGCCGGTCGCCGAATTTCGGAAGTATCTTGGTTGATTGACGCACTCTCTTATTTACTGTAACGCCGACAGTGAGGATCGTGTAGACTCCGCAACTTGCTGCTCGTTAAACATTAAAGAGAATAGGCCACCATGATCGCTGTTCAATTTTGTACTTGGTCATGTTGCGATTTTTTGCTACACATTTTCAAATCAAACGAAGAATTTCAATTGATCGGATACCTTCTGTTTGTACACCGACTTACATCTCCATTTCGTTGCAAATCCTGAAAAACAGAACATTAAATTAAAGTATCTAAAAACTTTGTTGGTAAACAAAAAGAAAAAACGTTTACTTGAACTGAAACGTTTAAATGCAAGATTTTGTTTTTTCGTATACAAATTTGGAGAGCAAAAAAAATTGGCAGGAAATGGGGAAAAGTACAAGAAAGAATGAAAAGAGAGGTGCAGACTTTTAGAAGCTCATAGTATACAATTTCAGCATCTTTTCAACCTCTTCAACTTCCTCTCAAATTCTTTTCAAGCGTCTTTAAAACTTTTCCTTTTTTCCCTCAATCTTTTCATCCCTCGTGCTGCCTTTTAAATGTGTCTTGTGCTTTTTGGGCAATTTGAGTTAAATTAATGACAACTCCCCAGGTCCTGCGGGCGTTTTTTGCCATGTTGCAAGGTATTCATTTTGAGTAGTTGAAAATAAAACGATAAAACGAACCTAACTATTTGACTTTAAGAATTTAAACAGACTGAAAAGGTCATTGGACAAAATAATGAATTCAAAAAAGTTACCGACAGATCCGAAATCTCGCGCCAAAAATAAAGTAACATTTGTTTTTAATGAAATGATGTTGGCAAACCTGCGATCGATCCACGTGTGTAGAACGACGATAGTTTCAGATCGCTTGAGATACACCGCGAGAGCGCTCTTTTTGTGCACAAGAAGACACGTGAGAGTTTTTATTATCGTCGACGCAAATTACCAAGTAACTGGACAAACCATGGCGGTGCGCGTCGAGTACGAAAACAATTCCGAGATCGGTGTCTTCTCCAAGCTCACAAATTCGTACTGTCTTGTTGCGATCGGCGGCAGTGAAAACTTCTACAGGTGACAATTGTCATTGTCCGTGGCGTCCCATGTTGGGCCCACTATTTGTAAACAATTTGTAAACAACCTCGATTGTCTTTGTTTATAGTGTCTTCGAAGCGGAACTGGCGGATGTGGTTCCTGTAGTCCACGCGTCAATCGCTGGTTGCCGAATCATTGGAAGATTATGTGTCGGTGAGTTATCCTCATGTTTCTATTTTAAGGTTAGATTTCATACAGTTGACTAACGTTGTGCAAATTTATGCTTTTTCATTGTTTCTTAAACTTATATATTTAATTATTATCTTTGTTTGACATTTGTATCAAACGTTAACAAGTTGTTTGTTTGTTATTGAATTTGACAATTTGTTTGTTATTTTACAGGTAACAAAAATGGACTGATCGTACCGTACACAACAACAGACGCAGAATTACAGCACATTAGAAATTCTCTGCCAGATTCTGTCAAAGTTCAAAGGGTTGAAGAGAAGCTTTCTGCATTAGGCAATGTCATTTCTTGCAACGATTATGTTGGACTGATACACCCGGATTTGGACAAAGTATTTTATCTCTATATGTTGATTTCGTATCTTTTGGAATGACAAGTTGTTTATTATTCTTTGAATTTTGAATTTTAGGAAACAGAAGAAATCATCGAGGACACATTAAATATAGAAGTATTTCGACAAACAGTTGCCAGTAACGGTTTGGTTGGATCTTATTCCGTGTTGACTAACCGAGGAGGAATTGTTCATCCTAACACAAATATTAAAGATCTCGACGAATTATCATCTTTATTACAAGTCCCTCTTGTTGTAAGTAACATTTGTCAATTATTGTTGTTGTTATTATTATTTTAACGCTTATCTTTGAGATTTGGTAAATGAACTCATCGGATGTGTGCATACCAAAAAAAAAAAAAGAAAAAAAAAATGCTGGGATTTGATAATATTCTTTAGACTTGAATCATACTTATTTTTAAGTCAACAATGAGTCTTAATTTGCATGATGTGAATTTATGAGCGGAAAAATGTATTCTGTGATATCAAAGAGGAAGTTTTTCCGTTAATTGATAATGAAGAATGAAAATAAAGGAATTGAGAAAAAAATTTTGGTTTTAGGCAGGAACAGTAAACAGAGGTTCACACGTTGTAGGCGCTGGCTTGGTGGTAAATGACTGGGCAGCGTTCTGCGGTATGCAAACAACGTCCACAGAGATTTCTGTGATTGAGAGTGTATTCAAAATCAACGAGCGTGTCCAGTCGTCAACAATGACATCCGACTTGAGAGCATCTTTGATAGAAAGGTACGATTGACATTCCACAAAAAATTACATCTATCAGTGTTTTGTAACCATGTTCAACAAAAATTATACCTGCAATTGTTTTATTTTCAGCATGTCTTAAAAAACATTGCCATCTCGCGCAGAAACCATCGACATTGTCATCAGTACTTGGTTATACTGACAAGAACATTTGCAACAAATAGGCAGTACTTGTATATAATGTGCAAAAATTATTTAGGAACATATTCCTTTTGTTTTTTTATAAAATGAAGTAGAGCTTATGAGAGGTTCAAAATCATGTTTTAAAGTTAACATCTTTGTTTACGGAACATTCAAATAAAAATTTACGAAAAACTATATCCAAGATCTTGTTTTATATTATTCCATGAAAATTTATAACTTTAATGAGGTTCCCTTCTTCCTATTAAAACATCTAATAAATAAAGCGCTGAAAATTGAATTCTCAATAATTGAGTTTGTGCTGCCATATAATGATGGCTCTAAACGCATACAACGGGGCACGATATAATGTATAGCGTTAACCGAGGTACGAGTGACACCTTGTATTTTACATTAAAAACCTTGATATTTTGTTTTGCATACGTGTTCAGTGACTAATAATAATTTATTAGATTAATAGAAATGATTATTAATTAGAAATTAATGTCAAGGTCAAGAATAAAAATAATTGTAAATATTATATTTGATTTAAAAAATAAAACTTCAAAATGATTACAAATGCGTTCCGATTTTGATTCAGACTGAGTTTTGAACTATAATACCAATTTTAACGAACCTTTTTCTGATAATTTTCCCCTTTCAATCTGTATTCCATTTTCCATCACTGTTGATTCGCTGCCGTAGTTGTCTCTGAAAAATCTAAAAATAAGCGTCATCCAGGGTGATTTTGACAACCAGCGTTAAATGGAAAAACCCAGTTTTTGGGCTTTTTCTCCTAAGTTGGAAATTCCAATCTGTCAGAATGACTCTGGATGATGTTACATTAGAATGCCTAATTCATTGATACATCAATAACTTCTAATTGATTGATAAAATTTAATAGAATAAAACCTGGAATTGTATTTTTTTTTAATGTTTTAACACGGAGAGATATCAGTCAGATGTCGCGATTCAAAAGTATACGGAATAAACTACCCGCGAGCAACTCTGAAAAATGTAGTCATTGCAGAATCTAAAAATCAATTCCAAGTTTGATGATCTATAGTGCCTGTTTTATCGACCAAATTATTTGCTCAGTTTAATGTTCATCGGTAAAACGCGCTCTACTTAAGCATGCTCGCATGTTGTTATTGTTATATATAATTTCATAACTTTGACATTTATGCTGTACAACAAAGTAAGTTTAAATAATTATTTAACTCAAGTTTTATCGTTAAATAATAAATTTACATGATGACGTATATTTTTCCAATATTTCCTTGAATCCATGTGAACATAACCTTCAAATTCAAAATATATCAAATATTTTGGAAATGAATAGAAAGTAAATGAGAAATTTATTTAAAAATTGTCTTTTTCAGATTAAATTAATTTGTTAATGATGGCTAATTGTGCAAGTGAAATCAAACGATTGCAAGCAGTACAAAATCAGAAACGAGAATTTGAAAGAAAACAACAAATCATACGAGATGCTCTGAAAGGAGTGGTAAGAAATTGAATTGTGCAATAGTATTTTGAATTCAATTGTTGAATTACCTTAATTATAGATATATATTATTTTGCGTTATTTTTGCAAACCATAACAGGATAAAAAACCAAATAACAAGATAGTTTTTGGCGATGATGATGAACCAAAGGTAAAGAAAGTGAAGCAAACTAAGAGCTCCAAACCTGTACTGTTTGATAGCGACGATGAAGATGTTAAATTGACAGGGCATGAATTTGATAACAAACCGCAACTCAGTGGCGAGGTAAATACAAATTTTGAGGTTATTTAAAAAAATAGTTTTACAAAAACGAGAAAATTCAACTTGCTATCATTTTAGCTTATAAAATTACAAGGAAGATATGCGCACGACGACAGATTTGTTCTTGACGAACGGTTTGCAGATGAAGAAAAAGCAAATTCAGAGCAAAATGACAATCAAAATGAAGAAGAGGAATTTGATGAGAAAGCTTTTAATTTTAAAGTTCTTGAAGATGTTTTGGGAAAACCCATGGCATTTAATAGACCTGTCAATGATGATAAAAACAAAAAGAGGTAAACGAATTGACAGGATTTATACTACTAAACATGTGTAATCTAAAATATACTTTAATTCTGTTTGTTAATTAAAAAGTTTACATTTATTATTAGTGAACGGAAATTCAAACCAATGGTGAGATATGACCCAGAGGATCAGAGTCATGCCCAATATGAAATCAAAGTTGAAAAGCCAGTGTCTAAGAAAAAGAAGGAGAAAAAGATAAAACAACTAACTGAAGAAGTCAGTGAAGAGCCTCCACCAGTTTCTAATGAAATTTTTTATACTGTTTCTGATAATTTGACACAAAGTTTAAAAAAAGAGGAGAATGAAGAAGAAGAATTTAGTTTGTTGAAGATGTTTGGCAGAAATGTTGACGAAGACAAAGGTATAGTATAATAAATTCAATTGCTATAATATAACAAATTCCTTCAATGTTTGCCAGTTGTAAAATTGTTAATTAATTTATTAAATGTTTATTTTCAGGCAAACTAAATGAAGATTTCCAAACAGAAAAGATAGAAACTAAAGCCAAGCAATACAATCCGTTTAAAGAAAAGAATCCCTTTAAATATGATTCTTCTGATGATGAGAATGAGAACCGATCAGATGAATATTTTGCAAAGAAAGAAGATAAATCGTTAGTCTTGAATAATCAAGATGATTTCTTTTTTATCTTAGATGATCCTCGGTTGTCAACTCGTAAGTACAAAAATTATGATATTCGTATTAAATAGTGATCTGTTTATTAAAATTTATTTAATTTTGCAGTAACCAAAGAAGAATTTTTGAGGCCACAGAGCCAAGAGGATGTTAATCACAGCGCTCGAAGACGTGAACTGAAACGGATTGTGAAGAAAAAAATTCAGAATATTCAAAGGGATAGTAACAAATGGAAGCATAATAAAAGTTGGAAGGGACATGAGAAACGAAGAAAACGATAATTTTCCAATAATTTAATTATTGTATCATCGATATAAAAATGTTTTCCTATCAATTATATACTTCATAAAAAGATGATAACAATTTTGTAATAGTAATTATTGAAACAAGCCTCTAGTATCTTGAGTAAAAAATGTCGAATCAACTTTAAATTGCAATCCATTATTTATATAAATAATAAAATCAAAGAACGTGCAAAGTTAGAATTTTTTAATATAAATATTTATTGTTATGAACATTCGAATTATGGAATTGACAAATGTATTAAAATGAAAGATAAATTATTGACCTCCAATGGACATCCTTCGACGACGAAGGGAGGAACTTCCGCTGGATCTTGATACGTTACTCGATGAAGCTATACCTTCTTCTTGTAATAACTAAAAAGAAAAAAGTCCAATCCAAAAATTAAAATTATCTGATGCAAATCATGTTCTCAAGAGTCAAAGGGAAAGAAGGAATAATGGATCTTAAGGAAGGATGGCAATCCGCAATAAATCCATTAATCCTTTCTTTTTTTCGCAATTGTAATTTTTCCATTTTTTGTACAGAAAACATCAAACTATACAATGAGCTGTGCTTTGTGAAAAAGTATAAAGCTACGAAACCCAAGCTGAAAAGAAAATCGATTTTCACATGTCAAGTTTCGCGTGTCATTCTTCCGATTGAAGAATAATGAACGAGCAATAATAATCCTTATGCAATGTCCTTGATCACCTCCTGTAATTCATCCTTAGTAAACATGTGGAACAACTTATCCGGTGTCATAGACATGACTTCAATGTTTGTGTCGTTGAGTTTTTCTTCCATAACTTGCTTCAAAATCGTTAACGCTGCTTTCGTGGCCTCCTTCAATGTCATCGACTAAAAACGAACATTTGTCGTTAAAAAAACAATCAGAACAAAATAATTCAATACAAATATTGAAATTCATCTTATAATAAATTTAACAAACACTATTTAGAGTATGTATCGTGACATATTTTATACCAAATGTTCGAACAAAAGAAAAGAAACTATTAAAATTAGAGTTGATTTACTTTATGATAAACTTCTTGCAGAGATTGTTGAGCCCCCTCGCTGCCAGAGCCGATGGCTTTTGCATCGAACTGAACAAAAGTTCCTGAAGGGTCCATGTGAAAAAGCTGAGGTCCTTTTTCATCTATGCCAGCAAACAGCATGGCCACACCGAAGGGCCTTGACATGGCACTACCATCGTTGCTACTGTCGCCGAACAAGATTGCCAAATTGGATACAGCTTGTGCTGCAGATTCCACAGTCATTTTTTCGTCGTAGAGGAACCAATGGTTTTGGCACTCAACTCGAGCTCTCTCGATGATGGTACGGGCATCAGCCATCAAACCTGAGAGAGCACAGCCGATGTGCTTATCCACCTCCACGATCTTCTCCAAAGCAGTTGGTTCCATCAACGGAGAAGTGATTCGCTTTTCTACTGCCAAAATAACTCCCTCCGAGGTCGAGATGCCAATCGCAGTTGAACCAAGTTTGATCGCCTCTATGGCGTATTCCACTTGGAAGAGACGTCCCTCCGGAGAAAAAGTATTCACACCACGATCGTATTCTGACCTTGTAAGAAACATCTGAAAAAGGTAACGAGTTTTTTTATTTATTTCTAACTTTCAAAACTGTCAAAATAATTTTCAATAAAATATATGTTTACAAATTTCTTCAAAGTTAAATTTTTAGGTTATATATTTTTTTTATTTACATTATTATTGCTTACATTGTATGATTTACTGTACAATTGTTTACATTACGTTTGTACTGAATTGGAGACATAACTTTTGCAGGTTAAGTATCCAAAACAATGAGTTGAAATAATTTTCTAGAGCGATAAAACGATGAAAGTGAGTTTAAAATTAAAAAAAAGTTGATATGTGATAATGAAAAGAGGTTGATTGTGAATTGAGATCAATTTATTATACTAAAAAAGGTTTGCAAATTATAGGAATGACAAGGCATAATACGATAAATTTCATTAAGTACACAAAATTTACAAAGGTTCGAGATGATAATATGACGATCGATATAGTATTGACAAATTTACCTTTTCTGTTGATTCAGTGAACGTTTACTCGCAAAATTATTTAATTTTCAAGTCTATCTAATGTTTGTCACAACTCTCTCAACACAATTTTCTGAGTTAAAATTTCGTCTCGAGGTAGACGAATAAAGAGAGGCGAGATTTGAATTCATCAATCAAGTTTGAGAAGAGAATAATAGATGGCGCGGTGAATCTTCTCTTAACTTTTAAATTTGAAAGTAAGATCAGTTAAACAAATTACAAAAAAGATATTTGTTGTTATAATGATTGTATTTTGTTTTTATTGTCTAACATTATGTCTAAATATTTTATAGCAG